>SJYX01013608.1:100404-141882 GCA_006410675.1 Oreotragus oreotragus
AAAAAATATGTTTTTTGGTTATCAGAAAGAAAGGATCATAAAATGTCAGCAGGTCTCATGGCCAAAAGATGAGGTAAAACCCCTAAGACCTTTTTTTTATGTAAAGCACCTGATTTTGATAAAGGTCAGGACTGCTGACCCCCACGTGACTCTATATTCATCCCTATATGTAACAAAAGGTATATAAGAAATCCTGAAAAATAAAGAAATGGGATCAGTTCCTGGAAAGACTGACTCCCCCATGTCGTTCTTTCTTGCTCCCCGTTTTTCCGGCTGAATTCCCATGTGGAGCATGGATGCTATTCCATGTAAACCAAGTTATTCAGCCTCTTTTTCTCCACTAATATTTCCTACTACACTATCCATTTCTAATCTCTCTATCTGTAATTAAATATGTATTTTCCAAGGTCGCCGATGCCGTCCCCACCTTCGAATTCCCTGGATCCACCGGGGCTGGACCCCAGCATTGTCCCACTTAAAGGATGGCCCTGTTTTCAGAGCTGATACCCTTCCTGTTTTAGAGAGTGTTGAAATGGCAGAAGCAGCTTCGTTATTATTGACGTCCCTGCTGGAACAAAGTGTTGGCCCAGAGTCTGTGGCTGCCCACCCACTTCGTTTTTTGTTAAGTCTGAGAGCTGCACTCCTAAAATCCCAAGCCTGGAGTCAACAGAATTGTCTTTCAACACTGTCCGCTGGAAACGTGATGGTAAAAAGAAGCCCCCCACCCCTCGGCCCCACGTGGTGGGTCAAGCCCCAGACCCACGCAGGCTCCGGAGAAAATAGGGCTGACGTGGAAACCACAGAAGCTGGATCACGTTTCCTCGTGGAGGCACCGCTGACCACCTCTCACTGGTCAGTAGTCGGCCCTTAAGGGAAAAGGGCAGCCTTAAAGGTCTGCTCACTGCCCTGGAGATGGGCTGTGGTCCCAGCCCTTTGTGGGAGCAGGCCCCAGCCCCCCAGCCTCCAGCTTTGATGAATAAGCTGGAAGATGCCTGCTGTTCCCTTGTCTTCTAGACCTTAGTTTCCTCATCACAAGCTCGAGAGCTCTGACCCAGATGCTCCTTTCAAGAACTCCTTCCAAACTGAGCACCGTCACTTCATGCTGAGACAGTTGAGAGGGGAATCCAAGACCATGGGAAGAAAAGGGCGCTTCCGAGAAAAGCCCGGTGGACTCGCTTTGCACAAAGACAGGCTTGCGCCTGAACGTCTGTTGCCGGTGGAGAAACACCTGCTTTGCTTTGATGGGGTTTGGGGGCCACGTTTGTAGGTTTGTGTATGTGGTTCTTTATGAAAGGATTCAGCTCTGAGGCCTTTTCTTAGCACGTTTTTCAGGGTTTTTCTACCGCTAAATGACACCACCTTTATGGCAGAAAGTGAAGAACAACTTAAGAGCCTCTTGATGAAAGTGAAAGAGGAGAGTGAAAAAGTTGACTTAAAGCTCAACATTTAGAAAACTAAGATCATAGCATCCCGTCCCATCACTTCATGGCAAATAGATGGGGAAACAGTGTCAGACTTTATTTTTGGGGGCTCCAAAATCACTGCAGATGGTGACTGGAGCCATGAAATTTTGACGCTTACTCCTTGGAAGGAAAGTTATGACCAACCTAGACAGCATATTCAAAAGCAGACACATTAGTTTGCCAATGAAGGTCTGTCTAGTCAAGGCTATGGTTTTTCCAGTGGTCATGTATGGATATGAGAGTTGGAAAGAAACCTATAAAGAAAGCTGAGTGTCGAAGAATTGATGCTTTGGAACTGTGGTGTTGGAGAACTCTTGAGAGTCCCTTGGACTGCAAGGAGATCCAACCAGTCCATCCTAAAGGAAATCAGTCCTGGGTGTTCATTGGAGGGACTGATGCTGAAGCTGAAACTCCAATACTTTGGCCACCTGATGCAAAGAGCTGACTCATTTGAAAAGACCCTGATGCTGGGAAAGATTGAGGGCAGGAGAAGAAAGGGACGACAGAGGATGAGATGGTTGGATGGCATCACTGACTCGATAGACATGAGTCTGAGTGAACTCCGGGAGTTGGTGATGGACAGGGAGGCCTGGCGTGCTGCGGTTCATGGGATCGCAAATAGCTGAACACAACTGAGCGACTGAACTGAACTGAACTGAACTGACTAAAGCAGAAAATGGCACCAAGAAAATGCTGCCTCGTGCAGGAGACCCGAGGGACGGAGCTTCTACTGTCCTGTCTTCCTCAGTCCTAGCCCAGGCCTGGCGCCAGCACGTCGGAAACGCAGCATCTCGCTGCTGACAAGTGTCAGGCAGTGCGTTTCCACCCTTGGGCCCTCAGCCCATCGACATCGACAGCAGTGTCCCAGAAACACACATTTCTGGTTCCCCCTCAAACCCCCTAAGACCCCAAGGTTGAGCCCCAGGAGTCTGCAATTCTGTGCTCTGGGGGCAGGCCAACCAGTCTCTCCTGAGCATTCGTGAGAGGAGAACAGACAGGTTTGCTGTAAATGCCCCGAAGGGAGGCTAAAGGCAGCTCGGAGGGAGGGGTCTACAGTCATTGCTGGAAAAGCTCCTCCTTAGGAACACAAACGCGACTTCCTGCAGTGAGAATATAGCACCAGGATCTGGATTCCAAAAACCAAGCACATTTCTAAGAGCATCTCTTTCATCTGATGGTGGAGATTTGGGAGTCTTTTAGACCGAAATCCTAACACATTCTCAAAGGTAGGATTAAAATTCTTGTTCAGTGAAGTGCAGGTCCCCTTAAAGTTCTGTGTGACCATCTTCTCTTAAGCCGTGGGGTGGAAAAAATGCAAACATTAGCCAGCCCATATTCATGGACTTTGGTGAAAGGAAATCAGAGGCCTATGGAATGTATCTGATTCTAGATAATGAACTGGTTTGGGTTCCAAATGGATTACAGATTCAAAAAGACGTTTTCCTGTGCCTGAAAATGCTTCCCTCACCAGGTGGAGGCTAACCTCCTGCGCAAGTGAGCTGCTGCTGCTGCTAAGTCACTTCAGTCGTGTCCGACGCTGTGTGACCCCATAGACGGCAGCCCACCAGGCTCCCCCATCCCTGGGATTCTCCAGGCAAGAATACTGGAGTGGGTTGCCATTTCCTTCTCCAATGCATGAAAGAGAAAAGTGAAAGTGAAGTCGCTCAGTCAGTGCAATGATGATTAAGTTTCCCTCTGCCCTGTGCATGTCTGTGTGGGGGGAAACCACTGAAAGATAAGGCCTTGCTAAGAAGACAGAAAGAGAATGGGGGGAATTGGAGATGCTGTCGGGGGGTGGGGGACAGGTGTCCGGGAGCCGGGCAGGGGTGATGGGGTGGGCACGGCATGGATCAAGCCTGGCCCGGCTGAACCTTGTGGGTCTTTGTCCTGCTTATGCTGGTGATGTTTTGGGACCAGACATGCTACCTAACTGTGGACTCAGCCATCGCTGCCGTAGAGAACACCCATACCCTCAAGAATATTCTGCCTTGGGACCAGTGGCGGGAAAATGGACAAGGGCTCCTGGGACCCTTTTTTTTTTGGTCCACTACACCCATAACATAGTTTCATTCTTTCTCTAAAGTCCCCTTTCAAAAGTATTTTGCAAGTTCTTTTCCCTGTTGCCTGAGCTTCCCTGGTGGCTCAGACAGTAAAATCGTCTGCTTGCAACACTGGAGACCCAGGTTCGATCCCTGGGTCGGGAAGATCCCCTGGAGAAGGAAACGGCAACCCACTCCAGTATTCTTGCCTAGAGAATCCCTCGGATGGAGGAACCGCGTAGTCTACAGTCCATGGGGTCACAAAGAGTCGGACACGACTTTGCTTTCGCTTTTCCCTGTTGCCAAGTAGAGCGTTATGGCCCCTAATGACTATTATTATCTGGGGTGGTTGTTATCAGGGGCATGAGGTCTCCCCCACGAGAAAGGTTCAGCTGCCTCTATAAACTCCCAAAGGTGCCAGCACCCACAGCTGCCGCTTGGAAGGGAGCTTTGGACGGCGCAGGGCCGGCCCCCAGCACTGACCTTCTCCTGGTAGAGTCTGTGCAGCCAGGCTGCACACTTGTCCTCTTCCTCCGGGACTTCTTCTAGAGGAATCCGCCTGCAAGGCAGAGAGTGGCTAGCAAGGGGGAGGCCCACGCCAAGTGCCCCGAACACCGGTTCAAACTAACAGTGTTCCAACTAACATAACTAAAGGTGTTAGTTCAAACTAACACCTTTCGCTTCTATTTCGGCAGCCTGGATAGCGTGGAAGTGAGAGGATAATGCAATTGATCAAAGGAGGGGACACCCACACCCTCCCTGGACTGGAGAAATTTAGGTAGGCCCAGTGCAGTCATGGCCCACCAGGGAATGGGCCAGGGCCCATTCAACAACTCAGACCCATCCAGGAGGACGCCTGCCTCTCCACGCTCCCTAGCCTGGACTATAACACATAAGTGAGATGCTGCTAAAGTGGTCTCCATTTGCTTCTAGGCCTCTTTGTAAGTTCTAAAATGCTTGTATCTGTGTCCATTTCTATGGAGCAGATACACCTTCCAAGAAAAGGGTTCAATAAAATAAACTCTCACACTCAGTCTCAAAAATGACTGTAAAATACTGTCTCTCATTTGTTTAGACACAAGCTCTTTGATGAGAGAGAGAGAGTCAGAGAGTGGCTGGGGAGCAGAGAGGTTTAACCTAATTATTTACAACAGAGCATGAGTCTCTCGACATAAACAGGACTGTGAACACAATCCATTCAATGCCGACTGCAGGTACGAAATTATTAGCACACTCCCCTGGGAGAAGGTCTGCGGGTCATTTGTGACTTATTTGCTTTGGGATGGGCATTCCATTTTCTGGAAAGGAAATGGAGCTGACTTACCTAACATATAAATCTGCGTGATATTTCTTGCCATTGAGGACTCCCAGCAGTGTTGGATTTTCATTGTTTCTGAAATTGAGTGTACAGTCATATACAGCTGAAACTATAAAAAATAAAACAAATACAAAGCAGTATATAGCGTGTGAACCCAATTCCATTTTGTAATATACATACTGGAAAACAAAACTCAAATTGCTGGCTGATTATCTGGGAATGAAGGGACTATGGTTTCTTCTTCACACTTTTCTATATTGTCCAAACACTCTACATTGAACACACGATCACGTTCCACCATCAGAAAAGCACACTATAGCTTAGTAATAAACAACACTTATCACTGAGGTCATATTGATTTAAAGCAATGCTACAATGACCCATCTAGGTGTGCTACAACAGGAATGTAAACAAATATTAATAGTTAAAGCAATCCAAAGAATACTAAGGAAGTCTCTGAGTCATGGCAATGTAACCATTCTATGGGCATTTTTCCCCTATAAAAATATGATCATTAGAAAATGAAAATAAGATACTGGAGACTTCCTAAGGAATTGAAATATGGTGTAGTCAGTTGACACATGGCTGGGAAATAAGACTGTGATTTTAATGTCTACCCAATGGTGAGTAGACATATTGTCAACATACTGAAAGGGGACAACAGAGGATGAGATGGTTGGGACTCAGTGCACGTGAATCTGAGCAAACTCCAGGCGATGGTGAAGGACAGTGAAGCCTGGCCTGCTGCCGTCCATGGGGTAGTAAAGAGACGGACACACGACTAAGGGACTGAACGAGGAACAAATATGGAAGTTATGTCGACGCCCACCGCTGCAGCCCCAGGGCCTGGCCCAGGCTTCATGAATGCTTCTTGGACGGGAGAACGCCCGAAGGAACAGTGAGGGGAGAGCAGGGTGGAAACGGAGTGCAAACAGGTGGCCCTTCCTACACAGCCGGTAAGATAGGACTGAACAGTGAAGAAAGCAGGAGTTTTGCAGTCAGCCTAGGTGTGAGCCCCAGGACCACCTGTTCCCAGCTGTGGGATCTCCTCCTGGACAGTCCACTCGGCCTCCCTGAGCCTCGTTCTCCTGGAGAACCGAGGTGACTCAGGACGATGAAAGTCAGCGCATCCAAAGGGCCCAGCGCCCTGCGCTCCGTAGACTTTAGGGAGAGCCCTGCACACACCGCTACCACCAACAGGGCGAGCGGCTGATGGGCGCGTAGAAAGTCACGTGGTCTGTCTGCTTGCTTCTGATTGGCTGCCCGACCACCACGTGGGGCCACAGCAGGGCGCTCAGGCAGCTGGACCACGTCTTAGCCAAGGGCCCTCCTGCTGATCTGCAGGGGTGCGGGCAGGCAGCTCCCCACCCCCCCCCACCCCCAACCCAAGCAACAAGACCACTCCCCGATCCTCCCTGGAGGGGAGAGGTGGTCCCCCTTACCCCCACCTCAGGAAGAGAAAGGCTGGTGGAGAATAACCTTCTCAGCTGAGTACATCGCCCAGCCATTGTAAGCACAGAATGAATGACACAGAACGAAAACCCTTCAGGCTGCAGAGCCCCAGGGTGTGAGGGTTCATGCTGGGTCAAGAGTTTCAAAACACACCTCCTTTATCCAGGCCGCTCTGATATAGGAGCCTGACGCTTGCCACAGAGGTGGGGGTCCCTTCGATTAATCAAGGATGGGGGACAGCCCCCAGGGAGTGCCCCAGAGAACAGCCTAAATCTGCAGGGTTCCCTCCTTTTCCAGAAAAGAAACCCTAGGTCTTAAAGTGACAGAACCGGGCCAGGCACTAGAAGCATGTGCCTGCAGAGCCCAGGAGAAGGAGAGTCTGGCCCCGCCCGCCAGGCCGCCTGGACCAGGCCCACCGTGTTAGGGTGGAGCCGCTTGGGATAAATTCCCTCATCCTTCAGCTCCAACTTCCCAATCTGCAAATCGGAAGTCAAAACATATTTCCTCCGCTGCATCCGGCGGACTCGCACTCTGGCCACGCTGCGTGTGTGAGATGCTTGTGCTGCTGGTGTGTCAGAAGTGCCCGGCTATCACCCATCATCATTATTACTATCCAGGGAAGTGGGGCAGCCTCTGGGCAGCCTGGCCCTTCCGCCTGTAGGCAAAGCTCAGGGAGTCTCACAGGTCACCCCAGGTGGGGAAAATCAGAACTGGAAGCTCGACACCCCCGCCTGGAAGAGACGGCGAGGGGTGAAGCGGGCCGCAGAGAGCTCTGAGTCAGAGTCAGTGTTCAATGAGATGTTTACGACGCGCCAGCCCTGACGCTGAGTCACCCGTGTGTATTCTGAGGCGCCAGCCCTGATGCTGAGTCACCCGTGTGTATTCTGACGCGGCAGCCCTGATGCTGAGTCACCCGAGTGTATTTTGATGCGCCAGCCCTGATGCTGAGTCACCCGAGTGTATTCTGACGCGCCAGCCCTGACGCTGAGTCACCCGTGTGTATTCTGACGCGCCAGCCCTGACGCTGAGTCACCCGTGTGTATTCTGACGCGCCAGCCCTGACGCTGAGTCACCCGTGTGTATTCTGACGCGCCAGCCCTGACGCTGAGTCACCCGTGTGTATTCTGAGGCGCCAGCCCTGACGCTGAGTCACCCGTGTGTATTCTGACGCGCCAGCCCTGACGCTGAGTCACCCGTGTGTATTCTGACGCGCCAGCCCTGACGCTGAGTCACCCGTGTGTATTCTGACGCGCCAGCCCTGACGCTGAGTCACCCGTGTGTATTCTGACGCGCCAGCCCTGACGCTGAGTCACCCGTGTGTATTCTGACGCGCCAGCCCTGACGCTGAGTCACCCGTGTGTATTCTGACGCGCCAGCCCTGACGCTGAGTCACCCGTGTGTATTCTGACGCGCCAGCCCTGACGCTGAGTCACCCGTGTGTATTCTGACGCGCCAGCCCTGACGCTGAGTCACCCGTGTGTATTCTGACGCGCCAGCCCTGACGCTGAGTCACCCGTGTGTATTCTGACGCGCCAGCCCTGACGCTGAGTCACCCGTGTGTATTCTGACGCGCCAGCCCTGACGCTGAGTCACCCGTGTGTATTCTGACGCGCCAGCCCTGACGCTGAGTCACCCGTGTGTATTCTGACGCGCCAGCCCTGACGCTGAGTCACCCGTGTGTATTCTGACGCGCCAGCCCTGACGCTGAGTCACCCGTGTGTATTCTGACGCGCCAGCCCTGACGCTGAGTCACCCGTGTGTATTCTGACGCGCCAGCCCTGACGCTGAGTCACCCGTGTGTATTCTGACGCGCCAGCCCTGACGCTGAGTCACCCGTGTGTATTCTGACGCGCCAGCCCTGACGCTGAGTCACCCGTGTGTATTCTGACGCGCCAGCCCTGACGCTGAGTCACCCGTGTGTATTCTGACGCGCCAGCCCTGACGCTGAGTCACCCGTGTGTATTCTGACGCGCCAGCCCTGATGCTGAGTCACCCGTGTGTATTCTGAGGCGCCAGCCCTGACGCTGAGTCACCCGAGTGTATTCTGACGCGCCAGCCCTGATGCTGAGTCACCCGAGTGTATTCTGACGCGCCAGCCCTGACGCTGAGTCACCCGTGTGTATTCTGACGCGGCAGCCCTGATGCTGAGTCACCCGTGTGTATTCTGACGCGGCAGCCCTGATGCTGAGTCACCCTTGTGTATTCTGACGCGGCAGCCCTGATGCTGAGTCACCCGAGTGTATTTTGATGCGCCAGCCCTGTCGCTGAGTCGCCCACGCGGATTCTGAGGCGCCAGTCCTGACGCTGAGTCACCAGTGTGTCTTCTGAGGCGCCAGCCCTGACGCTGAGTCACCCGAGTGTATTCTGACCCGCCAGCCCTGATGCTGAGTCACCCGAGTGTATTTTGACGCGCCAGCCCTGATGCTGAGTCACCCGAGTGTATTCCGTCTTGCGAGCCCTGATGCTGCGTCACCCGTGTGTATTCTGTCGTGCCAGCCCTGATGCTGAGTCACCCGAGTGTATTCCGTCTTGCGAGCCCTGATGCTGAGTCACCCGAGTGTATTTTGACGCGCCAGCCCTGATGCTGAGTCACCCGAGTGTATTCTGTCGTGCCAGCCCTGATGCTGAGTCACCTGTGTGTATTCTGAAGCGCCAGCCCTGACGCTGAGTCGCCCACGAGTCTTCTGAGGCGCCAGCCCTGACGCTGAGTCGCCCACGCCTATTCTCTTGTTCAACACTGCTCCTAACCCACTTCCCTGGTGGCTCAGACGTTAAAGCGTCTGCCTCCGATGCAGGAGACCCGGGTTCGATCCCTGGGTCGGCAAGATCCCCTGGAGAAGGAAATGGTAACCCACTCCAGTATTCTTACCTAGAGAATCCCATGGACAGAGAAGCCTGGTAAGCTACGGTCCACGGGGTCGCAAAGAGTCGGACACGACTGAGCGACTCCACTTTCACTTCACTAACCCTAAGAAGTTTTACAGAAGACCAAACGGAGGATCCGAGGGGTGGAGTGACCTGTCTCTCGGGTCCACAGCTGTTGAGGGGAGGAGCCAGCCCCATCCCCAAGCCTCCTGACCCTGCTGGATGGGGCAGGTGCCAGGAGGTGTGTCTGCGAGATGGAGAAGCCCCGGGCATTTCTGTGCTGGTTGCTGGACTTCACCAGGGAGCGGCAGGGAGCTAGCTGACAGGGAGGTTCTAGTCTTTGGGGTGATACCAGAGCAAACCAAGTGTGCAGGCAGACAGCTGGGGCCCCTGAGGCCCGGCTCCCAGAGGGAAGGGGAGATGGGCCACCCCCAGCAGATCCTCGGTGCTGGGAGCTACTGAGTCCCGGACCAGCGGTTCCTTCCTCTCCCCGGACTGATGGTGGGTCGCCTGGGTGATGTGAGGAAGAGAGGCAGTGACGCAGGTAGCACGGGGCCAGTGAGGAGCAATGTGGGGACCTCGGGCAGGAGGGAACCGAGGGAAGAATCAGCGGAGGGGCCCTGGGTCGGCAGGAGCAGAGTCAGAGATCTTTAGGACCCACGCGTGTTGGAGTCAGTGTTGCCACTGTTCCCTGTGCAGGACAGGTCAGCGTGATCACAGAGCGCCCGGGGGTCCCCCCGCCCCCAGGCATGCGGACGGCAGAGAAACACCGCACGCCGTCCACATCTACATCCCCTACCCCCATCCCCGATGCAGGCCTGGGAGGAGGTGGGGGCCTCGGCCTCACCAGGCGATCTGGCTAGGATTCGGGGGCTGCAGAAACGGTGCAGGGGGGCAGCGGGATGGGGTGGGGTAGGGGTTGGGGGACTGGGGTGAAGCGGGGAGAGGAGATCCCCCAGCTCCTGCCTCCCGAGAGATGAGGGACAAGGCAGTGGGGCCTCCGGAGCAGCCGCAGGGCAGGAAAGGGTAAAAACTCGCGTTTCCAAACCCCAAGGGAGGAGGGTTAAACAGGAGACCAGAGACTGCAGCAAGCTGGTTTGTGGCTGCTCACGCCTCGTCCTCACCTACAGTAATCCAGGGCTCGGNTTGTTTGTTTAGCTGCTAAAAGATCTCTTGAACAAAGAGGCAGGTCAACAGAGAAGGTGTCAAAACATCAACAGAAAGAGATCTTGTCGAAGCTTAATTAGGGCTTCCAATTAGAAAACCAAACTAAGGATCCTATTAGCACTCAACTAGGCATTCTCCTTGATTTGGAAGAGCCAAGCATCACGCATATGTAACTGAGCTAACAAAAAGGATTTTTTACCTTTACAATGACCTCCTGATGGGCTTAAGTCCACAAAGACAAGCAGCGAGAGTCTCAGAAGCACAGGGCACACTTTCTGCAGTTCTCCAAGCTACCACTACAACTCACTTTTTAAAAAACACTGGAACAGTTTGGACAATACAAGGCCTTGTCTGCTGCTCTTTGATAGAAACTATTACATAAAGACCATGGCTACTACTTTTAAGACAAAAAATTGGGTTGCTCGCCTCCCAGTTTTGGAAGAAACAGTTCTTTTCACCTCTCCAAATTACTCTGAGGCCAGAGTGCTTTAGAAAGTGTGAACAGTCCTTTCCTACTAGTTAGTAAGGAAAAGTTCACATTACTGAAACACTGTTTGCAGTCCTGTTTGAACTTCAGCAACTCTAGCAATAAGTACATTTAAAAGAAAAAATTCAATTCAAAGTAATATACTGAGTAACATAATTCTGACCAGAAAATTTACAAACAGGATCAAAACTTAAATGAGTGCCAACCATCAGGCAACATATGTGGCTGATAATACACAGGAATTTGGAAACAGTTCTTTTCCCAGGCTGGTGAAATGCTGGGAAAGATACTCTAAAGCTACACCATGGGACAATAAAAATATTTCCTACACATCTAAAAATCACATGGCCTCGTAGTGATTTTGAAACTCCAACATCTTATCACAGAAATATAGAGTGACTGTATCTTATAAATTGCTGGTTAGATTTCTGGGAATTGATGTTCCAGAGTTACCTGGTCATCATGGGTCCAACTCTGGTTTTCTTCAAGAGATCTCAACAAGAATCTCAAGAGATTTCAACAAGAGATTCTCCAACTGCTTGAATGCTCTGATTTTATGATTTTTAAACATGTATTACATTTGTTCCTCTTGGCACTGAGTTTAGCAAACATAAATCTGTTTCAAAGGTTTTCATTCCCAGGAGAAATGTTTTAATATTTAAATTGACTTGCTATATTAAAATGCGCACAAACAACAAGAAAAACCACATCTCCCTAACTTCAAGGCAGAAAACTCTTATTCTCTTCCACTGAATGTCTAATATCAAATAGTTGATGAATGGAAAAGATAATAAAAGAGTGGATGAATGAATGAGCAGATTCACACACTCAGAGCACCCTCACTGGGCCCTCTGCTTGAAGAGCTCAGATAGGCATTTCTTCCTGTGTCTTAGGCCTCACACCGGCTTTGTGTGTGTGTGTGTGTGTGTGTGTGTGCTAAGTCGCTTCAGTCGTGCCTGAGTCTTTGAGACCTCATGGACTGTAACCCGCCAGGCTCCTCTGTCCATGGGATTCTCCAGGCAAAAGTACTGGAGTAGGTTGCCATGTCCTCCTCCAGGGGATCTTCCTGACTCAGGGATTGCACCTGAGTCTCCTGTGTTTCCTGCATTGGAGGGGAATTCTTTACTGCTGAGCCAACAGGGAAGCACCAGACTGGCTTTAAGAAGGATAAAAAGGTCCTTCCTGCTCTTGCTGCTTCATCCACTCTCCTTTCTCAAGGGAGAGAAAGGCATTCTGAGATCAGAGAGATAGCAATGGATCAGAGAGCAGATAGCCTTTATACTCCAATCTTTGTTCAGCCAGGAGAGAGAGTTTCTTTCTCTTGGGAACGAACCCATTTGGCCCCAGGCTTCCAAGAGAAGGGATAATTACATGACTAATATAAGGAATTGTTAAGCTTAAATGACTCCTTTGTTGTAAGTTCCCACTTTGGGAAACACAGAATCACTTCACTGTGCTAAATGCCTCATTATTACTTAAAGGTATATTAGGTGAATTTTTATCCTAACTGGAAATAGACTTTGTTCTCAAACAGGAAATATCTTTTCACTCAAAATTAAATGTGGTGAAGTAAATGCTGAAAGAAAAAATACCAAATTCATCAGATAATAGCTATAATGATATTCATACTGTTATTAATACTAATGGCAATAGCTAATATTTACCAAGCGCTTATGTGCTGGGCACTGTTCTTATCCTCACAACTACACTACAAGGTAGATAGGTACCACTATTATACTCATTTAGAGAATGGAAACTAGCCCCCGTATCAATCAGAAGGAGTCAGAATGAAGTTCTGTACTCAGACAATCTGCTTCCAGTACCTGCTCTAAGCTTCAGCTAGCTTTGCCTATGAATGTATGACGCCTACTTTACTACAGCAAGTAGAGCTGTCAAAATAAGCAGTTATGGAATGGTCCCAACCAGGGCATATTGAATGGTTCTTTTCAGTGTCTGGTCAACCCTCAGTCGTAATTCAATTAACTTTTTGCATCGATAAACATTAATAATTGATGTAATGACATTCACTTATGTCACAGACTTCTACATTTCAACTAGTGTGGCCTTTTCTACCACACAGGTCCTAAGATGGCCTGAACACAGACACAGCAGAGATTAAAGAAAGGGAATCAGACTGGAAAGCTATTTTTAAAGAAAATTCATAATTCATAAAAAGGGAGAGATAGTCAAATGTATACTCCAGAGCCCCCCTCAAAAAACCCAAAACCCCCAATTTGGGTAGATTTGCAGTTTTATGAAGGAAAAATAGGAGACACAGTAGGTATGGGCCAAACAGTGGGAGGCCTAGAACATCTCTACAAAGGCCTAGGCATCTCTACAAAGGCCTTTGAGTTGATTTCTAAAACTAATATTAGGTGAGTCACTTCAGGTTTTTAAACAGGAGATGAAGAATGCAAAATGGTATTTCGGAAAAATTAATCTAGCAAATTAAAAAAAAAAAAAAAGGATTGGAAGAGAGAGACGAACTGCAGGCAAAATACGCAGGAAATACCACAGCCCCTTAGCAATCAGAGATTGAACATGCATAATTTCAGCTTGTCCCAAGTGATCTCCAAATGTTCTCATTTTCCATTTTTCTAGGGCACAGAGTTATGAGGCCAAATTTTGAAAGCAAGAGTTAGCTAGCAAGCACTCGCTAACAAAGAAATTTCTGCTTCCCAGTGGGGCTTTATCTGCCCACTACGCTGCAGCAGGGTCCCATACTCAGTCTGTTTCATTAAGTGGAGATGGATGTTCCTTTACGCAAAATGCTTCCGGGTAAACTTCATCTACAGTGGCTTCCTTGATGGCTCAGATGGTAAGGATCTGCCTGCAACGCAGGAGACATGAGAGATGCAGGTTTGATCCCTGGGTCAGGAAGTTCCCCTGGAGGAGGGCATGGCAACCACTCAGGAATTCTTGCCTGGAGAATGCCATGGACAGAGGAGCCTGGCAGGCTAAGGTCCATAGGGTGGCAAAGCGTAGGACACGAATGAAGCAACTTAGCATGCATGCAAGTGCACCATGATACAGCAATGGAGCTGGTGATGGAATTGTAAAATCCGACACATTCATCCCTTGGGAATGTCCAGGCATTTTGTACTTGCCACATTCCAGATGTCCTGTAAGGAGGAAGGCAACAGAAGTTAAGGAGAAAAGGGAAACAAGAAGACATCAGAAAGGAATGGCAGGACATACTGGCTGACTAGCGAGGGCAGATGAAAGCAAAGAAATCCAGATGGACTGTCAAGTTTTCAGGCCTAGGAGGCAGGGAGCATGTTAGCGCCTAGAATAGAAATAAAACCGGGAGGGTGCAGAGCACCTAAGCAAACGCGACAGGTGTCTGCACACTAAATAAAGATCTCAAAGGCTGATTTAAGCGAACTCTTGTCTGGAGGAAGGGAACCAAATCGGGTAACTTCAGGGTTCTCTGAAATACATCCTACAGGACGTGGAGTTTATCTACCACTCTTCTGCTCGTTTAACAATGCAGATTTGGGGCACTCTCATTTCTTGATTTTCCAAATCAAAATTGTACAGTTTTGTCCCTTCTTTTAGAATACACAGTCTAAATCTTGAACTGTGCTTGATGGGGACCAAACTCCCAGTTTTCTTGACTAGTTTCCAGAGAGCTCTATTATCAGTCAGTATCTGAGAGGGACAAGTGGTTAACTTTTGTGCATCTAAATAATGATACTGATATCCATCATAATGGAAAGAGAAAAGCCAGGGGTGAAATACCTTTCCAGTGTTAATTTTTCACCTTTGTTTTCCAGAAAAAGCTTCAGGGTGACAAACATCCTATGGAATAATTAAAGTTAGATATAAATCAAGAAGGTAAAAAACCAAAAACAAAACGGTAATTGCTGAGAATTCAAACTGAGAGAATTAGTCACAATGACAAAGAATCTTTATCCCCCTGTCCCCTGGCCAGCTCCTGGTGGAACACTCACCTCATCTATTCCCTAGGGGAAGTAGCAGCAGCTCCAGGGAAGATCAGCAGTGAACAGAGAGTGTGTTATTATGTGCAAATAGTTATTTCAGATGGATCACAAATAGAAGCCCAGTAGGAGAGAAAGGGGGGAACTTTCTGCAGCAGGTTTACAAAGCAAAACTTAAGAAGACAGGGATTTTTTTCAGTTTTAAGATAATGCTAGAGGTTCAGACACAGAATGGATACTGAGATCAACTGTGCTTTAAAGGGGGTCCTCTACTCTTCATATCAATATTTGGGGCTTTGGAGCCACTGCACAATAGGGTCATTAAACAAGATGCCCGAGGACAAACTGTGAGAGTAGTTATGATTTCCCAGAGTAAGTGCTCAATAAATTATGCTGAAGTGAACCAGGCACACATAATGCTTAATAACTAAACACCCAAATCTGCCTGCCCCATGAATACAATGCAGTTTGCTAAACACAGTAAAAGCTNGGGCAGGGGAGGCACCCGGAGCGGTCGGGAACCCCTGGGGTTGTGGGGTGCTACGTCATCCTTCACCAGCTCACGCAGGTGCCCACCCCTAGGTGTGCTCCGCCTCGCACTCCTCCCCACTCCTCAGCACCCTTGCTGGCTCTGTGGGTGGGGGTACACCACTCTCCTTACAGACCAAGGACAGCGGCCCAGCGGGGTCTCTGGCTCGGACACTAGGAAACCAGGAGGTGAACTCAGATCTGTAGGGGCACTGGGCATGCTCCACCTGTGCCCTGGCCAGAGCCTCGCCAAGGCTGCAGGTGTGCAGGGATCCGGTCGGGTGGAAGGGGCAGGGGAGACACAAGACCAGCTTTGGATCTGATAGACTGCATTCTACATTTTTTGCCTCTAAGGTTGGAATTAACCAAGATGCTCCTAGAAACAGCTGCTATCCACCAATGGCAGAGATGATGGAGGGAGTGATATGGACCGGTGGTGGACTTAGCTATAAGTGTCTGGCTCTGCCCCTCCTATGAGGCCCGGAATAAAGAACGATATTCCACCACAGTACTCCAAAACGATGCTCCACTCTTTTCCTCAACACTCCCGTGACAGCTGCAAAGCTCATCAGAGAGGCAATCCCCTGAACCCCCCACGAGGGCCAGAAGAGAGGTGTAAATAGCCACCTGCTCCCTTGACCTTAGAAAAACAGCAAATATTCTAAAGGACATCAGTCCTGAATAATCATTGGAAGGACTGATGCTGAAGTTGAAGCTCCAATACTCAGGTCACCTGATGCAAAGAACTGAGTCATTGGAAAAGACCCTGATGCTGGGAAAGATTGAGGGCAGNAATATTCTAAAGGACATCAGTCCTGAATAATCATTGGAAGGACTGATGCTGAAGTTGAAGCTCCAATACTCAGGTCACCTGATGCAAAGAACTGAGTCATTGGAAAAGACCCTGATGCTGGGAAAGATTGAGGGCAGGAGAAGGGGATGACAGAGGATGCCATGGTGGGATGGCATCACTGATTCAATGGACATGAGTTTGAACAAGCTCCAGGAATTGGTGATGGACAGGGAAGCCTGGCGTGCTGCAGTCCATGGCGTCACAAAGAGTCAGACACGACTGAGTGACTGAACGGAACTGAATTTCCCCTTTGGGAGAAAAAAAAGCAAAGCTGTCTTTCAGGTGGAGCCTTGCTACATTTTGACTTTGTTTTTGGTTTTCCCACACACAAATTTCCACACCTGCAAATCCCCTTGAAAAGAACCAAGCCTGAGGAATTCCCTAGCAGTCCAGGAGTTAGGACTCCAAGCTCTAAATGCAAGGGGCAAGGGTTCAACCCCTGGCTGGGTTACCAAGATCCTGCATGTCAATCAGAGCAGCCAAAACAAGCAAAAAGTGGAAGAAAGGAAAGAACCACACCATAGAATCTGAGGGCCTGCCCCAGAGGACCAGAGGCAGGTCCCCGTAGGTGGGAGCACTCACTGACAGGAGGGCTGAGGGCTCACGGCAGGTCCCTGTAGGTGGGAGCACTTGCTGACAGGGGGCTGAGGGCTCACGGGGTGCCGGGCACACAGGTCACACTCTCTCCAGGTCACCACGCCCCTCATGGAAACCAGCTGGAGCCCAGCCCTTGTGTCCACGAGTGGGTCTCAGGCCGTGGGAGGCCCCCGCCCGTCAGCACAACTGTTCTCACGGCCCCTGCGCACAGCCTAGAGGATGAAAACAAAACATCCTCACAATGACCTGAATGCACCTTCTTGGCAGGTTAGGATTATTTAGAAAATTACATATTCCTGAACTCTTCCCCAAAATAACCTGTGGCAACTTGAAGGACTTACAAACGCGATCTATCCTATAACCAAGAGTGTGTGCGCACTTAGTCGCTTCACTTGCTTGACCCTTTGCCACCCTATGGACTGTAGCCGCCATGGTCCTCTGCCCATGGGATTCTCCAGGTAAGAATACTGGAGTGGGTTGCCATGCCCTCCTCCAGGGCATCTTCCTGACCCAGGGGTTGAACCTGTGGCTCCTTCATTACAAGCGGATTCTTTACCACTGAGCCCCTGGGGAAGCCCACAGCCAAGAAGGGGATCATATACTCCAGAGCAGCAGCCATGAGGTCTGGAGAAAGATCTTGTTTAGCTGATCACAGCTGTCTGCTGGGGACCGGTACCTTCGGGGAAGTTTCCTATTAGTAGACATTAACCATACCTCAATTTTTAAAAATTAAAGATGTCTATGAATCATGTTGTATATGACATATCATATCAAACAAAGGTAGCCAGTGTACCAAATCTGCTCTGCCACCTGGTTGTATAAATAAAGTTTTATTGGGACAGGGCTGCTCTCACATACACGTTGCCTACTGCTAGGAATGTGGCTGCTTCCATGCTCCAGCAGAGCTGAAAAGTCATGACGGAGGCTACATGGCCAAGAAGCCTAAAATAGTCAGCCTGAATAATTACACACTCAGTTCATCAACACTCTTGATTTATAGCCGATGAAATTTGTTTTCTATGAATATTTAATGGCTGGGAAAATGAAGACTAACTTTTTTTTTTTTTAATGTAGACTCAAAGCTGAGTTAATAATCTATTTGGAAAATGGTAAAAGCAGAGAAAAATAATAGTAACTATTGCTGGATGGTGAGACTAGAAGTGATTTTTAAATTTTGTTAGATTTTCCTGCTTCTCAATTGGAAAACTACTTTGCAGGGTCCCCTAACAACACCCACTTTAGGAAATGGCTGACATCAGCACATCTTTAGCCATTTGCTTCTGGAGCATGAGGCTCCGGATCAAAAACAGTCTGGTTATTTTTCATGAGAAACGGAACAGAGGAGCCATTTCTGGTTTTAGGCTGAATTAGTCCAACTTTCACGGAGGAGGCAATGGCACCCCACTCCAGTACTCTTGTGTGGAAAATTCCATGGACAGAGAAGCCTGGTAGGCTGCAGTCCATGGGGTCCCTAAGAGTTGGATACAACTGAGTGACTTCACTTTCACTTTTCACTTTCATGCATTGGAGAAGGAAATAGCAACCCACTCCAGTGTTCTTGCCTGGAGAATCCCAGGGATGAGGGAGCCTGGTGGGCTTCCGTCTATGGGGTCGCACAGAGTCGGACACGACTGAAGTGACTTAGCAGCAGCAGCAGTCCATCTTTCAGCCTTAAAACTCTGGATGCTATCGTTAGGCTATCATTAGGCCTTGATGTGGATCACGTTTATTTGGTGGGCCTCAATTTCCCTGGCTGTATTAAGAGCCAAGTCATGCTTAACTGAAAGCGTGGCTGTAAAGATCTAATGTCACCTGGAAACACATACAAAAAGCTCCTCACTGAGAACGGGACACACGGGTGTCCAATAACGTGTGGCTCTCATCGTCACCACTAAGCAGGCACGGCGGCTGAATGTCCCTTTTAACTCAACCCATTTCTTAAGCCAGGTTTGGAATGCAGTAATAACAATAATTATACTCAGTGGAGCACTCACCGATAGGCCCTGGGCCAGGAGATTCACAGGAGCCAACTCATTTATGGCCAAAAGACTTGAAACATATACTATTTAAATATGCTTACAGTCCTCCAGGACACTTGATACGCTTCCAGTTACATGACTCCCCTAGGCCAAGCAAAGGTTTCTATGCCTTTAAGAAAGAAGGTACGAGAAAATATATATCCGACTTTGACTCGTTAAAGAAAAGTCAGAGGATTTTGTTTAATAAAAAAGAAAACTTGGAGTGTCTAACTCAGGACTGTACTTCAAAACTAAAGGGCATGCTACCACTTCCAGGAATACACCTGGTTATGAGCTCAAGACAAAAAAAAGAAAAGGGGCTTCCCAGATGGCTCAAGTGGTAAAGAGTCCGCCTGCAGTGCAGGAGACCTGGGTTCGATCCCTGGGTCAGGAAGATCCCCTGGAGAAGGGAATGGCGACCCGCTCCAGTATTCTTGCCTGGAGAATCCCATGGACAGAGGGGCCTGGCGAGCTACAGTCCATGGGGTTGCACACAGTCAGANTAAAGAGTCCGCCTGCAGTGCAGGAGACCTGGGTTCGATCCCTGGGTCAGGAAGATCCCCTGGAGAAGGGAATGGCGACCCGCTCCAGTATTCTTGCCTGGAGAATCCCATGGACAGAGGGGCCTGGCGAGCTACAGTCCATGGGGTTGCACACAGTCAGACAGGACTGAGCGACTAACACTATTTTTTTTATGAGCTCAAGATGCATCGGCACTGCCCAGGGACCCCTTTCCATGGCAACAATTCTCCCAGTGCCCGGGACTGGAAGGGATTTCGCCTCCCCCCAATTCTCTCGGGGTCCTTATCTGTGTCATCCGGATCCTAGCCAGCCTGGCCCAGCTGGAGAACACGCAGAGGCAGAAGGTGGCCCCGTGCCTCCTTCCAGAGCTGCTGGTGCCCAGAAGCAATGCAGACAAAGCTTTGGATTAACCTATTAACCGGGTGGGAGCGGGAGGGGAGGGGGCTCCCATAGACCCACCTGCGGGCGCCAGAATCCACCCTAACAGGGCTGACAGAGCCAGGGCCTCGGGGGAGCCCCTGGAACGGGAAACAACACTTCTCCACGTCAAGAAACTTCTACCATCTCTGGAGCCAAGCAGAGCCAGACCAGAGCCCATGAAGAAGCCGGGATGAAGGCAAACGCAAACGGACCTTGTGGTTCATAACAGTGATGGGAGACTGCAGCTGCACAGGACCCAGGGCCAGGAGAGCTGGTTACATCCCACTCAGAGGACACGCCGTCTCTCCTGCGTTCTCCACACCTTACCCCACTTTCATAAGGAAACTTTCAATGAGGGGAAACGGATTCAGGTCAAAGACACGAGTAATAATGGTGTGCCTACTTTATGGTATGTGCTTGATGAAGGATTTGGCATTCAGGAGTGTAGTAGTGCGTATGAGTCTTTGCAACCCTGAGGGATGAAGGCAAACGCAAACGGACCTTGTGGTTCATAACAGTGATGGGAGACTGCAGCTGCACAGGACCCAGGGCCAGGAGAGCTGGTTACATCCCACTCAGAGGACACGCCGTCTCTCCTGCGTTCTCCACACCTTACCCCACTTTCATAAGGAAACTTTCAATGAGGGGAAACGGATTCAGGTCAAAGACACGAGTAATAATGGTGTGCCTACTTTATGGTATGTGCTTGATGAAGGATTTGGCATTCAGGAGTGTAGTAGTGCGTATGAGTCTTTGCAACCCTGCGGACTGTAGCCCGCCAGGCTCCTCTGTCCATGGGATTCTCCAGACAAGAATACTGGAGCGGGTTGCCATTTCCTCCTCCAGGGGATCTTCCCAAGCCAGGGATCAAACCTGCATCTCTGAGTCTCCTGCACTGGCAGGCAAATTCTTAACCACTGAGGCACCTGGGAAGCCATTAAAATATATATATATATATTACATATATTCATGAAACTCGTAAATAGCATGAAATGGAAAGGGTTCATCAAGGTTCAGAAAAGTCAGATAACCTCCAAGTTCCTGGAGCTGGTAAATGTAGGGGCCAGGGTGCCAGTGACGTGGGCAGGTTTGGCATACACGTCTGTCTCTGCCCTGCCACCCTTATCAGAGAACTGGAGCAAGCAGACGGAAACGGAAGTGTCTGTTCTGGACACCTGGGCCCACATTCATCTCTTAGGGCATCTCCTTTCTTGCTTAGTTCTACATGTTTGAAAAATAAAACACAGGAAACCTATAATTTGGGGGAATGGGATCATTGATGGGAGGTTTATAGGAAGTAACATTCATGTAGCCTTTCTGAACAAACTGGCGTTGACATTCTTCTTTCATAAATCCATGCTTATAAAAGTGGTCCTTTTGGAATCAAACCCCAAGAAATGTGGGTTTTCAGATGCATGTGATCTCATACAGGAAGAACCACGTTTCCTGTCAGTGATCAGAAGCATCCTGGCAAATTAAACCGGATACTGACAGTCTGGGTTCAGTTCTTGTTTTTCTTGGATTTTATGGTATCTCTTTTCTGACTTGGGTTAATAGGTTATGAGAGGTGGGCTAAAAAGAAAACTGAGCGCCAAAGAATTGTTAATTTTGAACTGTGGTGTTGGAGAAGATTCTTGAGAGTCCCTCGGACTGCAAGGAGATCCCACCAGTCCATCCTAAAGGAGATCAGTCCTGAGTGTCCATTGGAAGGACTGATGCTGAAGCTGAAACTCCAATACTTTGGCCACCTGATGTGGAGAGCTGACTCATTTGAAAAGACCCTGATGCTGGGAAAGATTGAGGTCAGGAGGAGAAGGGGACAACAGAGGATGAGATGGTTGGATGGCATCAACGACTCAATGGACATGAGTTTGCATAAACTCCTGGAGTTGGTGATAGACAGGGAAGCCTGGTGTGCTGCAGTCCATGGGGCTGCAAAGAGTCAGACATGACTGAGTGACTGAACTGAACTGAATAGGTTCAAAATCACCCTGCAGTGACCTTGAGCAGGCAGCAGGAATGCTGATCTGGACACTTGGCCACAGCGGGAAGTCGGTCAGCAGAGCCTGGGACCACGGCAGCTGACCACACCCTCCCTGGGCTCTCCCTCCAGCTACCTCCATCCCCTGCCTCTTGTTTCTCCGTTTACCTCCATCTCTCATCTCCTCCTAAAATCACCTGCCTCCTTCAATGCCTGGGCCCAGTGTCATCACCTTCTGGGACATTTTTCCATCCCTGCACAGCAGTCCGTGTGCTGGTACTGCCGAAATGTTATTTTCCAGTTGTTAAAACACTGAAGTCCTTCCCTACATGTTGGTAAAGAGAGCTGCCCCTGAACTCACGCCTCATATTCCACCTTTACCACCGCGACCCAGCCCCTCCCCGGGACCTCTGTTTCCAAGCAAACAAAGGGGGGACACTCAGAATGACCCCTGAAGCCGCTAGATGGCTGAGTGGTCAAATATCACACACTCACAGGGCACCCCACGTGGACACGATCCCCCTCCTTACGGCTCAATACCTGCACTGCGTGGTCTTATATGACACCTCATTGCCTCTCTGTAGGATCTGAAGTCACTGAGAGCTTTCCACACATCCTTGATCCGCCCTCCTACCCAGCACAGTGACTTCCGCAGAAAACCTACTCGATCCGCTTGTTGGGTAAACATTTGGAAGACGCATCAGTTACCCTCATTGTCATCTGCATCTTCGTGTCTGGAAGGCACTGGGGAGCTTCGAGAGGGCCTGCTGCTTAAGAATCAGAGTTCCCTTCTCCTCCGTCTGCTCCTCCTGCACGTAGACACGCGACAGGAATTCAATCTATTTTCAGGTGGAGCTGTAATAGAGCATGCTAGAGGAGCCTGGCTGGATGCAGTCCATGGGGTCACAAAATAGGCGGACACGACTTAGCGACTGAACAATATCGACATATGGAAACGTGAGGCTGGAGGCTGAAAGGGGTGGCAGGCGCCCTCCACGATGGCCCCTCTGATCCTTGTCTCCGGGTACCTCCGGGCACCTCCTCGCAGCCCCGCCTGCTTCCTGGAGGGAGCGGGGCTCGTGGACTCCCCTATCGGGCAGGAGTTTCCGTTACAAAAAAGCTGTGGCTTCTCCCTCACTCGGGCGTTTTCTCCCATCCAGCTCGCATTGCTCCCCTGGGGATCAGGGTCGCCTGAGCAGAGACCCAGGCGGGAGGGTCACCCTGGCCACAAACGGGACGAACCTGGACGTGGGTCCCTGCACAGCAAGCCTTCAGATGCAACCACCACCCAGCCCCAGAGGGACCCCGCCACGACCCCCACGGAGCTGAGCCAGGATCTTGGGCCACTCAAACCGTGACACTTTGAGCCACTATATTCAGGGCTTGTCACCTGCTGTAGATAACTAACACGCAGGGCTTCTTTAAAGACCCGAACACAACATCCCAGTTGGCCTCTGGGGTAGCCGCCCAGCCACGGTGACCCCAGCAGATAAAAATAGACACGAGCAGCTGCCTTTACGGAGAGCTTCCCAGGCCCTGGAGCTGCTCAAGACCCGACAAACACCATCTTGGGCAACCTTCAGGGCCACTGTGAAGGAGCTGGCGTGTATTTTTACTGCAGCAGAAAGATAAGTAAACAGACCCGAAGCTTCAGAAGTCACGACTCTTGCATCGCACACCCTGGCCTGTCCACACACCACAGTCACTCAGGGAGGAACAAGTCAGCGAATCCCTTAAAGACCATGACCAGGGCCCATGCCAGCCCTCCAGCTCTAAGGGAACCAGAGTCACAGGGATAGGACCCAAAAATGACCAAATGGGGGAAAAGGTCATAAAAGACGGGAAGGCCTCCCCTGTTTTCTCTTTTTTAAAGAGAATCCTATTGCCTTCTCCCCAAATCCAATTTCACATTTACTAACCCTCCTCTCAAGAATTTCAGGACTCCTCAGGTGGCACTATTAGTGAAGAACATGCCTACCAATGCAGAAGATGCAAGAGACCTGGGTTGATCCCTGGGTTGGGAAGATCCCCTGGAGGAGGAAATGGCAACCCACTCCAGTATTCTTGCCTGAAGAATCCCATGGACAGAGAAGCCTGGTTGGCTACAGTCCAAAGGGTCGCAAAGAGTCAGACACGACTGAATCGACTGAGGCTGCATGCAAGAATTTCTTCGAATTTCACTTGTTTTAATTCCAACCCGCTTCCTCTTGGGCTGTTACGTGTGAAGATGAAAAATGCCTCATCAGGAACCTTCCTTATTATGTCCTTTCTCTTCTAAAATGCAAACTTCTTGGACTCCAGAAGGATCTCAACATCATGTGATACTTTAAAAAAAAAGGGATGAGTCAGGTGAGTGTTTCTCAAGGTCAGTTAAGACAGAAGCACCGCTGCACGATCCATATGACCAGATGCTGCCTGGTTCCTGTCAAGGGGAGAAGGAGTGAACGGGCCTCTTTGGAGAGGAGCCAGGCAGCTCCTCCTCCAGCCTCGCGCCCTCCAGGCAGACCTCTGCTGCTCTGGGAGACACAAATGGATGATAACTGTTCCATGCCCGCCCTCGCCCCCGGGCCCCACAAGGTCACGGGCATCCTATCTCATCCCGCATGTGGCTTCATCAGCATTTGTACAGACGGCCGTGGTGGGGCCGTAGTGGCCACAGCACGCGCTGTTTCCCCAGTGCTGGGAGGCCGGGAGACGTGGTCACTTGCTGCCTCCCCCCAACCCTCCACTTCTGCCGCCAACTCCAGGGCCCCAGAGAACATCTCAGCAAGAATCCAGACAACCTGCCGGCCCCCAGAGCAGGGTTACCTGGGCTCCCGTGAGGACGGAAACTGCACCATCCCAGCTAAGGTCCTGAGACCTGCTTACCCCACTCTGGGTGGGACTCCTAAAACTCCTAAACAGTCTCCAGACCAAGGGGCAAGGCTCGTGCCCTTGCACGCAATGCTAGGTGTTTGGTTTCTAAGAGAAACGCAATCCAATGGCGGCGGTATTCGTTCAGGAAGTCAGGGCTGGAGATGAGCGGTCCCCGTGTCGTGGGCTGGACGGTCACTCTGCTGGGGAAACTTTCTGTAGCATCTGCACCCTAGGGTGCTGAGCTGTGCTGATCAGGATTTCGGAGTCTCTGCTGGAAAAATGCTCAAGGCTGCTGATAGTCACCGCTCCACGAAAGCCTCCCCTTCTCAGTCCTGGGGCCCCTGTAGTCCCGGGTCTGCTCTCCATGGGTAACTTCCCCTCCAAGCTCCCATGGGGCCCACCCTCTGCTCTGAGTGGCGCCCCTCCTAGCTGCTGATTCTGCTTCCCTGAGCATCTCTGTGTTCCTGCTTCCTTAGGCCTGCCCCATCCCCGACTCCGTGAAGGTACTGAGGGTTTTCTCTCCTGCTTCCTTAGGCCTGCCCCATCCCCGACCCCGTGAAGGTACTGAGGGTTTTCTCTCCTCAGAAGGAGCCCTGAACTGACCAGGAGTTGGAGGTGGGGGAGGAGACAAGACTAGAAACGTTCCCTCCCCGGGGTGCCCTGGTCGTTTTCTGACACAGAGGGGACCGCCCACCACCACCAGCCACCCCTCACCACCCACCAGCTTTTCCTCTCAATAGCGTCCAAGAGGAAAGAGAAGCAACTCATAAATCAAGAGTTACTAATTCCCATCCTGGGGCAAATTCTTTACCCAAACTGAGGCCCTCGCCGTCTATGTATAAAAAGTAAATGATAAGCAGTAACGATACCATGTGGATTGGAAACAGCACAAATCCAGCGAAAGACACGTAGGAGAAGCCCAAGGTCATAAAGCCACCAGGGGGGACCACAGGTACGGGAAAGCGCCTCTAAATCCAACAGCTTGCTGTTGCCTCAAATTACACATCTCACATCCTAAGCATGAACACACCCAAGCCACCTGCGAAACCCAGAAAATCAGCAGCTGCCCCCAAACTTCGCTTGAAGAACCGGTGTCCTGGGAAACCTCGCTAGAAGGCTTGCATCACCAGTTCCATCCAGGATGCGAAGACACCCCGGACCCTCTCCTGTAAGGGAGGAGGGTCTGTGTCCATGATGGGGCTCGGCTTAGGGTGGCTTTCCTCTCCTTTCAGAGAGAATAAAGCCACAGAACTGTCGCTAAGAGCTCTGCCCAAGGCCTCAGGCCTGCACAGACATCAGAACAAACAGGAAAAACAGGAGAAAACTGCTGGCAAGCAGGCCTGTCCATCCCTAGGAATGCCTTCAGCACACTCACCCCCAGGCAATCCAGTTTTCTAGAAGTCTTCAGGTAGCAGCAGAGACTCAACACTGTTCCCATCTCTTGAAAAACTGCTAACGACTTTAGTTTAATGGCATGACAAAAATTATTTGTCCCAAAGAAATTATTGGAACCTGTTTCCAAGTATATTTCCTTCTCTCTCCTTTTGCCCAATGTTTTGTCTTTTTTTAAGAAAATGAATATGTCCCTAAAAAATAAATATAAAAAAATATTTTGTTTAAAAAATAAATAAGGTTACTGAGTCCCTGTTAGCCAAGGGTCTTCCCAACAGGCAGAGACCAACAAGACCCAAGGTTCCAAAGTGACTCTGGACCCACAGGCCGCCGGGGACTGGACACACCAAGGCTGGCCCTGGGGGATCCGATTCTTGGTCCGCTCCACTCTGCATGGTCTTCAGACTCCTATCTTCTCTGCACTGTGGTTCTATCTACACGGGCCACCAAAAACAAGCATGCTGTGCACAGCCCCCCTGAGTCTGTGGGGGCTGCTCCAGGTGCCACATGGGACTCCCAAGTTCTGCTGTGAGCCTCTCCCAGCCCGGGGCAGTACCTACTGCCCTTCCTGTAAGGACACCTGAGCCCGAGGGCCTGGTACCTGCTCAGAGCTCAACCATCACTCCTCACTGCATTCACCATGAAAGGAATCAATGGAGAGGCCCAGTCCCAAAGGCAGGCAAGAGGTCAAACGAGTTGGAGAAAAGCAGGCTTTCGTATTCATTCAGAATGCTGAAGGTCACATGCCCTGGCCCTGGCATTTAGCTTTCTCAGGCCCATGAAGGTGGACATTTCGGAGGTGAATGCTGCCAGTGACTCAGGGAGCCGGCAGAGCACAGAGATTAAGAAAATGAAGCTGTCACAGGGCACAGGGCTCCCTGCGGTCTCCCGCAAATTCCCACTGGCGATCTCGGGTACGGTGTGTCTGTGCTTCAATGCTACTGTCTCGATTCGTCCCCCCTCTCCTTCCCCCACTGTGCCCACAGTCTGCTCCCTGTGTCTCTATTTCTGCCCTGCAAATAGGTTTATTCGTGCCGTCTTTCTAGATTCCATACATATGCGTTAATAAACCATATTCTGAAGGACCTAAGCTACTCCCTTTTGTTAACAGAAAAACTCCATTTTGTAAGGTTCCGGGAAAAGAGCCTTTGGAAATCCAAGAGCCCTTGGAAATCCCCTGACCTCACCCCACCACCTGCGAACCAATCAAAACCCTTGGCCAGCCCGGGGGGAAATTCGAATCAAGCCCAGGAAATGGGAACCAATCAAAACTCAACACCTAACCCTTCACCAGAAGGTAACCAATTAGATGTCTCCCAACCTGGAAACTCCCACTTTTCAAATGTCTCCCGCAAAAATACCCTATATAAGCAAATGTAACCCAGAGCTCGGAGCTCCTCCCTATAGCCGCTGTGTCGGTATCGGTGGGAGCCCCAGCTCGAGCTTGGTAATAAAAACTCTCTTGCTTTTGCATCGGATATCGGCTCCCTGGTGGTCACTGGGAGATTTTGCGACTTGGGCATAACAATTTATTTTTCTGTTTCTGACTTACTTCACTCTGTATCCTAGGCTGGGGAGCGAGGTTCAAGAGGGAGGAGATGTGTGTATACCCGTGGCTGATTTATGTTGATGTGTGGCAGAAACTAACATAATATTGTAATTATCCCCCAATTAAAAATAAATAAATTGAAATAAATAAAAGGGGGAAAAAAAAGAACACAAAGGTGGACGAGATCAAATTTAAATTGACTTAACAGCTGTGTGATCTGGAGCAGGGTACTGAAGTGTAGATTTTACATAAGGGCAGGTTCCTGACTCCCCAGTGTTTCCGCAAGGATTAAATAAATTAATTGTTGGTAAAATGCCCAGCACACCGTCACTGATGAATAAATATGATCCTTGCTCACAGCAGATGTTCATCTTGATTCTGAGCAAGAAGGAAAAGCAGTCAGTTGAGAACATTTCAACAAGCCAATTAATGCTGCTGCAAGCGCTGAACAACCGCGAGCAAAAGGGCCGGTTACGGTGTTGGACAAGAGGTGTGCGGCTCTGACTTACCCCTAAGACCCCAAAGCGCTCAGCCAGGCTCCAGCCGCAGAGGAAGTCGATTTCAAACTTGTGGTTCAGTACGACAATGGCGTTTTCCTTCCCGTACTTGGGGTACGCTCGGGGGTCCGTGTAAATGACGCACTCCGTACCCGACCACCACTCCAGCAGCATCACCAGCTCTGGAACAGAGACAGACAGGCCTTTATTTCATGCAACTCTGAGACCAGGGCTCTGGGCCCCTGGGACAGGTTGGCACAGCATGGCTCTGCCTTCCTAGCTGGAAGGGAAAGCAACTTCGAAGGGTCAAATGCAGGATCATTTCAGCCAAGATCCCAATCCTTGAAAAGGTTTAGAAAGAGAAGGGAAAGAAAAAAAAAAACAGAAGAGAAAACTCCACAAGTCTCCAGGGGAGGAGAGGAAGCTTTGAGAAGGCAAATGACTTGCATTCCTTGATTAAGCACCTTGGGGAAAAGTAAATCTGAAAGCCTGAAACTATGCCCTGGTGTTTACAGAGCTCTGAAAGGCAGCAGGAGGCGAGATACAGAATTATTAACGTCCTACGAAATGACTAATTGGGACACTTATAAACTCCATCAAAGAACACTAAATACCCAATTTTTCTCTCCCATGAACGATGCTGGAGTGTACCAGGCATGATGAAGCCCTGTGGGGAAATACCAGCACCTGAATGGGTAGGATGAATTAGGGTCATCCCCTCGTGTGCCTCAGTGAAACTATGAAAACATTTATAAATGGAAAAGTCCTTTTTCGGGCAATAATGACCATGTTTGCCATGTTTGCCATGTTTTCCTTCAGTGATACCTCTAAATCAGGTGACCAACTCCCAACCTGGTGCCCTGAGGACAAGCCTTTATGGTAGAAATTGTCGAGAACAACAGCCGAACCTTGGCAATTCAAGCTACGGCTATAGAGCAGCTTTGCACTGGAATGTTACAGTATAGTGTGTTCAGCAGGTGGGTAGGTGGGCGGATGAGGGAGCCCTCTGGGAAGGAGGGGCTTAGTCGCTCAACTGACTGCCAGAATTTTCATAGTGATATGAATACTGTTATAATAAAGGGTTCTGTGTGCACACTTAATCGCCAAGTCATGTCACATTCTTTGTGATCTCATGGACTGTAGCCCACCAGGCTCCTCTCAGTTCAGTCGCTCAGTGTCCGACTTTTTGCGACCCCATGAACTGCAGCACGCCAGGCCTACCCCTCCATCACCAACTCCCAGAGTTTACTCAAACTCATGTCCATCGAGTCGGTGATGCCATCCAGCCATCTCATCCTCTGTCGTCCCCTTCCCCTCCCGCCTGCAATCTTTCCCAGCATCAGGGTCTTTTCAAATGAGTCAGTTCTTTGCATCAGGTGGCCAAAGTATTAGAGCATCAGCTTCAGCATCAATCCTTCCAATGAACACCTAGGACTGATCTCCTTTAGGATGGACTGGTTGGATCTCCTTGGAGAAGGAAACGGCAAACCACTTCAGTATTCTTGCCTTGAGAACCCCATGAACAGACTCCACTCTCCATGGGATTTTTCATCAAGAATACCAGAATGGGTTGCGATTTCCTCCTCCAGGGGATCTTCCCAATCCAGGGACTGAACCCGCATCTCTTGTGTCTGCTGCATTGCAGCTGGATTCTTGTACCTGCTGAGCCACTGGGGAAGCCCTACGAAGGGCATGCCCCTTTTTATCGCCACTTAGAGAGGTACACATCAGGCACTCACTCATCACCTGCCCCAACACACGCACCCCTGCATGCACAAACCCACGCACACACACATGCACGCACACACACAGACAAATCCCAGCCAAGCCTCACGTATGAAAGGCTGGACTTGCTGCCCTTGGAAGTCTCTCTCTTCTTGAGGCTGGAGACTGGCGATGAGGTGCTGGAGGCAGAACTCTCTGGAAAGCACTACAGTTTTTCTAAGCCCGAGCCCACTGGGGCTTTGGACAGGTGAACCCCGAAGCACCCCAGCCTCCTAATCTTGGAAGGGGTGACCTCAGGGTCTTTTGCAAGAAGCGACGGGCATCACATACAACAGGCGCTCTGTGCAGAGCACGGGCCGAGCCCCCAGCAGACCCAGGCTTCACTGCCCACCCCTCTCTGGAGCAAACCATAACACACCCCCAGTGGACACCATAGAGTCTGCCTGTTCCTAGAGCTGAGAAAACGCCAAGCCCCCAGGCAGCTGTCCTCCGAGGGCAACAAGCCCGGGGGAGCCATCGGGGGAGGGAGGGGGGGCGTTTCGCCCCAGGACCCAGTCTGGTGGCCCGACGTGTAGGTAGGATGTGCCGGGAGGCTGGAGGTGTGGCCACAAACCTCGGTGGCTCCCGGGGTTCCACCCTCAAAGCCCACAGCTTGGACAGCAGACAGCCTCACACCAAGAAGCAGCAAGACTGAGAGGGCAGAGGCGCTGCCTGGGACGGATGCTGTGCATGGATCTGGGGGCCAGGCTCCCGTGCCAGGGGTGCCACTCGGTGGCTGTAAGACTTTCCAGTCCGTTTCGCAACGTCCCGGAAGCCTCGGCATCTTTGTGAATCCAGGCGGGAAAAGCTGCTGGAGTTGCAATGGCTATGACAGCAGATTCTGTGGTCAAGGCGCCCAGCGTGACTCTCCACACACATGGGATGGTGAGCAGCCAGCTCCTGTGACTTACACACACGGCCCCCCGGACAGCAGGCATGGCTCCGTGACCATCGAGGGGAAGCAGGAAGGAGTGGAGACGGGGAGAGAGTCACAGCGATTTCCGCACCACGGTGGGTGGTCGTGATTTATGGTTGCACCACAGAGGCCCCGAGGTGTCACCGGAGCATTTCTTTGCAGAGGCCACGGCAGCACCAAATCTGCTTTCTGAAAAGAGCACTTGGGCTTGAGTGGGAGCAGAGGAATAGCAGGGGGGCCCGTGAGGGGTGGCTGCAGAGGCCAGGGAGAGGCGATGACAGCCGGGCCAGGTGGGGACCAAGGGAGGCCGGGTTCCCCCCTTGCCTCGACAGGCTGGAGTTACTCAACTCAACACTGAAATCTCACCGGATAAAAGAGTCTTCCTTTTTCCTCCTAAGGGGTTTCATTTTTTTTTTTTTAATTAACAAGAAATGTATTTATAGTCATAATGAAAAATAATTCAATTAATCGAGAAGAATTTAGAGGAAACTGTGCCATTCCCCTTGAGGGCCCTAAAGCATGTCTATCCAAATCCCCTTTCTGGTTTGTTTCCAATTGTAGCTCAGCTGGTAAAGAATCTGCCTGCAATGTGGGAGACCTGGGTTCGATCCCTGGGTTGGGAAGATCCCCTGGAGAAGGGAAAGGCTACCCACGCCAGTATTCTGGCCTGGAGGATTCCATGGACTGTATAGTCCACGGGGTCACAAAGAGTCGGACACGACTGAACGATTTTCACCCTCACTTCAAAGGCCCACTCAGGACGGTCTCAGGAGGCTGGATGGGCTCTGCAGGTCATGTGCGTGGTGGCTGACTGATGATTCACCTCCCGGGCAGAAGCGGCAGCCGCACCGCATCAGCTCCTTCCTCTCCATCCCCTCGGCTCCTGGCTCCCTGGCCGGCTCTTGGCTCCCTGGCTCGGCTCCTGGCTCCCTGGCCTGGCCGGGTCTGCCCCTGCGGGAGGCTCGGCTCCTGGCTCCCTGGCCTGGCTGGGTCTACCCCTGCAGGCGGCTCGGCTCCTGGCTCCCTGGCCTGGCCGGGTCTGCCCCTGCGGGCGGCTCGGGTCCTGGCTCCCTGGCTCCCTGGCCCAGCCGGGTCTGCCCCTGCGGGGGGCTCGGCTTCTGTCCCCACACCGCCCACCCCATCTGCCCCTGCCCCATGCTAGGTGAAGTAAGAACCCACCGGGGTCTCGGTCTGGCCTCGGAGGGGGAGACTGACCTCTGAGTCCCCTCTGTCCACATCCATCGCCCCTTCCCGAGGGCCAGCCCTGGGCCTTCCAGCTCCAGCGTGAGCTGCACAGACCACAACCCTCCAGGGCGGGTCAGCCCCCACACGTGACTAAGGACCACTCCCTTCTGGGCACGGGTATCTGCCAGCAGCTCCGCCTCTCTGGTTGAACGCTGGGCACTTCCTCACCAACAACCACAGTCCTGCTCCCTTCCTCAAGGTTAAACACAAGGAACAGCTTGGGGGATGGCCCTCCAGGCCTGTCCTTAGGGGGTTACATGCGCACGTGTGCGCGCACACACACAGTTTTTCCCCCTTGAATGGGTTCAAACTTTATTGACCTTTGTAAACACACGCATGCAGTTATTTTCTCCAAACTGTATTCAGGGTTATTTCCATGTTAACACAAATAGATACACAGAGGTATCAGCAATTATGGACTGGGCTCTGGATGTGGGCTGGGCTATGTTCAAAGGCCATGTGCAATTGCATTAAATCCTCACATTTAGTGGTAAAGAACCTGCCTGCCAATATAAGGGATGCAGGTTCAACCCCTGGGTCAGGAAGAACCCGTGGAGGAAGGCCTGGCCATCCACTCCAGTGTTCTGGCCTGGAGAATCCCATGGATAGAGGAGCCTGGCGGGGCTACGGTCCGTGGGGTCGCAAACAGTCGGACACGATTGAGCACAGGCACAGAACAGAACCCTGTGGGAGGAAATATGATTGTCCCCATTTTAAAGATGAAGAAACAGGGGCATAGGGATAACTCATCCTTTGTCCAACTCAGGAAATTGCCATTTTTCAGGTCAAAACTAGTCAGGATGGCAATTCCACGTGGGATAACCAGCTGCATAGCAGCTCCTGCTTCGGACATGTTATGATTTATTCAGCCATTCCACCGTCGACTAGCATCCCTCCCCAACCCTGTTTCTTATTGTTACAAATATTGTAGTAAACGTCCTTGAAAAGGCATGCTTTTTAGAAAATTGTGTAAGGATTTCTCTAACATAGGTACACCAACAAGTAGAATTATGGATTGAAGAGTATATGCGTGCTCTGTCGCTAAGTCTGACTCTTTGCGACCCCATGGACCCCACGGACCCCACCAGGCTCCTCTGTCCGTGGGGTTTCCCGGGCAAGAACACTGGAGTGGGTTGCCACTTCCTCCTCTGGGGCGGTGAGCAGGGGGGATCTTCCTGACCCAGGGATTGAACTTGTGTCTCCTGCATTGGCGGGTAGGTTCTTTACCACTGAGCCAGACGTAGCCCACCAGGCTACTCCGTCCATTGGATTTTTCCAGGCAAGAGTACTGGGGTGGGGTGCCTCTGCCTTCCCCGAAAAGGAAAACTATGAACGGAAATGTCAGTATTTGTTTTAAAGCAGAAGCTGGAGTGGATGCAGGGGAGACAGGAAGGGAGAATCCGCCTCACACAGATGTGAGATCCGTGGTCATGAGGGTGGCCGGCTGGCCCAGGGCCTCATCACCAGAACCGGCTCCTCCATCCTCCTGCCTCCCCTCCCTCCCCTGACCCTGAAAGGAGCCAACACTTAATATCATCATGGTCCTTCTGCCCACTGCGATCTCAGCCTGCGTATTAATTCCTGGGCCTTGTAGGAGTGAGAGGACACCCCGGTCACCCCATTCTCCCAGAGGTGTGGACTGGGCCCACAGGGCCCCCGGAGGGGGCGCGTCAGACACTGGTACAGACAAGACGTGCAGCGGAGGTTTCTTCAGCATAACACGGCAATCTTGAAGCTTCCTGTCCCATTTAAAAATGTTCACTTTGCTCAATTTTGCACTTTATTACTATTTTTTTTTTTTTTGGCGGCCACGTCCCAAGGGCAGGGTGGCCAGAGATGCTGGAGAAGGCCCACACAAGCCTCTTCCGGGAGCTCAAGCACCTCTGGATCCTGCGACGCAGGTCCACGCCCGGCCCTGGCCAGTCATTGCCGCCTGCTTGGCAAACTCCACGTGGAGCCGGTGGGGGCCGGCTCTGAGCTCTTCAAGGTAATGGCCAGGGCGGGGTGGGAGGGAGAGGAAGTGACCAGCACTGCAAAATCTCAACCTGCCGCCTCGGATTTCAGAGGGGGATCGGGGTGAGGGGCCAGATTCTGGCTGCAAGGACACATTGACTGAGGGACACATCTGTGCTGTGTAGCTCGATCACAAATAGGAAAGAGGACGTAGATGAACAAAAAGGAGAGTGTGGTGGGGGGAGCAGCACCTGGTTCATATTCGCAAAGAAGGAGGAAAATGGTAACAACCAACATCCCCTGAGTCAGCGCACACGTCACTGTTCCCATTTCACAGCTGAGGACACAAAAACACTGAGGCCGAGCAGCTGGGCCAGCTCCCAGCGCCAGGAGGCCAGCGTGCTGGGCCTCAAACCCAGACAGGGAGACTTACTGGAGTCCGTGAGGACACTAAAGCCATGAGTATCAGGTGACGGGGAGAGAAAGCGCGTTTAGGGAGGGAAGAGATCAGAGTTTAGAGGAGAAAGCTCACACCTCTGACCTTGGGAAGCCCTTCTCTGTGAGATGAAGACGCCCACCTCAAGGCTGCCGGGAAGGGGACATGTGCTAAAGCGATGACAGCATTTCACACTCGCCCGCCCTGGAAACTGGGCTTTTCTCCTCCTGAAAGCTATGAGCACCAAGGATAACACGGCAAAGATGGCAAAAGAAACGATGAACGGACGGAGGGAACAGCCAGGAAAAATAGACAGCAGGTGGCCTCCCTGCCTTCAGCCCCGATGTCGGTCGCCGCAGTCCAGACGGTGGGCAGCTGTAAGACCCGGCTCCTACTGTGCCGGATCCCAGGGATCCACAAGCACCCAGGAGCCCAGCAATCCTCCAAACCCACAGCCGACCCCTTCTGCAAGCCCAGGTGGTTGTGGGGGACTCCCTCCTTCCCCACCAAACCTCTCCCCGAGTGCCCATTTGCACCTGCCATGAATGACATTTCACTCCTCTCTGCAGCCCTTTCTGCAAGCAGTGTTGAGAAAACTAATAAGACACGGAGGCAAAGTTCCTACAGAAAAGACCTCGAAATCCAGACTGTTGATTAGAGTTCACTGTTCAAACAAACCAGCAGCCAGAACCCCCCATTNAGTCGGACACGATTGAGCACAGGCACAGAACAGAACCCTGTGGGAGGAAATATGATTGTCCCCATTTTAAAGATGAAGAAACAGGGGCATAGGGATAACTCATCCTTTGTCCAACTCAGGAAATTGCCATTTTTCAGGTCAAAACTAGTCAGGATGGCAATTCCACGTGGGATAACCAGCTGCATAGCAGCTCCTGCTTCGGACATGTTATGATTTATTCAGCCATTCCACCGTCGACTAGCATCCCTCCCCAACCCTGTTTCTTATTGTTACAAATATTGTAGTAAACGTCCTTGAAAAGGCATGCTTTTTAGAAAATTGTGTAAGGATTTCTCTAACATAGGTACACCAACAAGTAGAATTATGGATTGAAGAGTATATGCGTGCTCTGTCGCTAAGTCTGACTCTTTGCGACCCCATGGACCCCACGGACCCCACCAGGCTCCTCTGTCCGTGGGGTTTCCCGGGCAAGAACACTGGAGTGGGTTGCCACTTCCTCCTCTGGGGCGGTGAGCAGGGGGGATCTTCCTGACCCAGGGATTGAACTTGTGTCTCCTGCATTGGCGGGTAGGTTCTTTACCACTGAGCCAGACGTAGCCCACCAGGCTACTCCGTCCATTGGATTTTTCCAGGCAAGAGTACTGGGGTGGGGTGCCTCTGCCTTCCCCGAAAAGGAAAACTATGAACGGAAATGTCAGTATTTGTTTTAAAGCAGAAGCTGGAGTGGATGCAGGGGAGACAGGAAGGGAGAATCCGCCTCACACAGATGTGAGATCCGTGGTCATGAGGGTGGCCGGCTGGCCCAGGGCCTCATCACCAGAACCGGCTCCTCCATCCTCCTGCCTCCCCTCCCTCCCCTGACCCTGAAAGGAGCCAACACTTAATATCATCATGGTCCTTCTGCCCACTGCGATCTCAGCCTGCGTATTAATTCCTGGGCCTTGTAGGAGTGAGAGGACACCCCGGTCACCCCATTCTCCCAGAGGTGTGGACTGGGCCCACAGGGCCCCCGGAGGGGGCGCGTCAGACACTGGTACAGACAAGACGTGCAGCGGAGGTTTCTTCAGCATAACACGGCAATCTTGAAGCTTCCTGTCCCATTTAAAAATGTTCACTTTGCTCAATTTTGCACTTTATTACTATTATTTTTTTTTTTGGCGGCCACGTCCCAAGGGCAGGGTGGCCAGAGATGCTGGAGAAGGCCCACACAAGCCTCTTCCGGGAGCTCAAGCACCTCTGGATCCTGCGACGCAGGTCCACGCCCGGCCCTGGCCAGTCATTGCCGCCTGCTTGGCAAACTCCACGTGGAGCCGGTGGGGGCCGGCTCTGAGCTCTTCAAGGTAATGGCCAGGGCGGGGTGGGAGGGAGAGGAAGTGACCAGCACTGCAAAATCTCAACCTGCCGCCTCGGATTTCAGAGGGGGATCGGGGTGAGGGGCCAGATTCTGGCTGCAAGGACACATTGACTGAGGGACACATCTGTGCTGTGTAGCTCGATCACAAATAGGAAAGAGGACGTAGATGAACAAAAAGGAGAGTGTGGTGGGGGGAGCAGCACCTGGTTCATATTCGCAAAGAAGGAGGAAAATGGTAACAACCAACATCCCCTGAGTCAGCGCACACGTCACTGTTCCCATTTCACAGCTGAGGACACAAAAACACTGAGGCCGAGCAGCTGGGCCAGCTCCCAGCGCCAGGAGGCCAGCGTGCTGGGCCTCAAACCCAGACAGGGAGACTTACTGGAGTCCGTGAGGACACTAAAGCCATGAGTATCAGGTGACGGGGAGAGAAAGCGCGTTTAGGGAGGGAAGAGATCAGAGTTTAGAGGAGAAAGCTCACACCTCTGACCTTGGGAAGCCCTTCTCTGTGAGATGAAGACGCCCACCTCAAGGCTGCCGGGAAGGGGACATGTGCTAAAGCGATGACAGCATTTCACACTCACCCGCCCTGGAAACTGGGCTTTTCTCCTCCTGAAAGCTATGAGCACCAAGGATAACACGGCAAAGATGGCAAAAGAAACGATGAACGGACGGAGGGAACAGCCAGGAAAAATAGACAGCAGGTGGCCTCCCTGCCTTCAGCCCCGATGTCGGTCGCCGCAGTCCAGACGGTGGGCAGCTGTAAGACCCGGCTCCTACTGTGCCGGATCCCAGGGATCCACAAGCACCCAGGAGCCCAGCAATCCTCCAAACCCACAGCCGACCCCTTCTGCAAGCCCAGGTGGTTGTGGGGGACTCCCTCCTTCCCCACCAAACCTCTCCCCGAGTGCCCATTTGCACCTGCCATGAATGACATTTCACTCCTCTCTGCAGCCCTTTCTGCAAGCAGTGTTGAGAAAACTAATAAGACACGGAGGCAAAGTTCCTACAGAAAAGACCTCGAAATCCAGACTGTTGATTAGAGTTCACTGTTCAAACAAACCAGCAGCCAGAACCCCCCATTGTCGGGGATGTGGGGAGATGTCATCAAGACTGAGGAAAATGATATTTTTATAATTAACTTCATCCAATCTTAATAATTATACAATCACATACATAATTTATATGTAATCTATAAACTAAGTGTATATAATTATGCACTTGTAATTTTTTTTAAATAATTTGGCTGATAATAATTTAGGTTAAAAATGAAACCTCTCAGCCACAGGATTTTCCAAAATGCAAAATGGGAGAAGTTTCTGGGGTGTGATGTGAGACCACTGCCTGTCGCAGACTTACTTATATTTTAGTTTGAACTGTGCTGCGTGCCAAGTCGCTTCAGTCGTGTCTGACTTTGCAACCCCATGGACTGTAACCCATCAGGCTCCTCTGTCCATGGAATTCTCCAGGGAAGAATACTAGAGTGAGTTGTTAAATCCTCCTCCAGAGGATCTTCCCAATCCAGGGATCGAACCCACATCTCTTACAGCTCCTGCTTTGGCAGGCAGGTTCTTTACCACTAGAGCTACTTGGGATGCCCCTTATTTTGAACTATTTCTAGTTAATGCCCCAGCACATACCTTTTCGCCATAACCAGATTTCAGTACTTTCTTTCCATGACAGCAAACTGGGGGCCCAGTTGTATCTGCAACATTTCCATCCACACCCCAGTCACCCGGGCACTGCTTTTCCCACTTAAGTGCCCAGGTCACCAAACAATGCTGAGGCACGAAGCCCATAAACAGATACACAGTGTATCTGTGCTACTAACATTTCATAGGATGATTAGAAAAACAATGTCTAAAAAAGCTCCTTAGAATGAGGGGAAGGTTGAGAAGCCCTGCAGGACATCTCTGATAGAGATGGCAACACCACAAGCCAGTTCTCCTGGACCACATGGCATCTCCATCACGTCCTCCCAGCCCCGGACCACACGGCATCTCCATCGCGTCCTCCTAGTCCCAGACCACATGGCATCTCCATCACAGTCTCCCAGCCCTGGACCACACAGCATCTCCATGACGTCCTCCCAGCCCTGGACCACACAGCATCTCCATCACGTCCTCCCAGCCCTGGACCACACCGCATCTCCATCACGTCCTCCCAGCCCCAGACCACACCACATCTCCATCACATTCTCCCAGGCCTGGACCACACGGCATCTCCATCATATCTTCCCAGCCCCGGACCACATGACATATCCATCACGACCTCCCAGCCCTGGACCACACAGCATCTCCATCACATCCTCCCAGGCCTGGACCACACAGCATCTCCATCACATCCTCCCAGGCCTGGACCACATTGCAACTCCATCGTGTCCTCCCAGCCCTAGGGACATGTCTGTTTCTGTGCAGGATTTGCTCCTGGCTTCCCTGGTGGCTCAGACAGTAAAGAATCTGTCTGCAATGCAGGAGACCAGGGTTCAATCCCTGGGTCAGGAAGATCCCCTGGAGCACGGTATGGCAACCCACTCCAGTATTCTTGTCTGGAAAAGCCCCATGGATCTCATCTAGCCTGTGCCCAACACCAGCTTAACACCCTCATTGAGTCCTCAGAATCCACAAAGTGAGGACACCAGCCTCTACTGCTTGGTCCACCCTCTTTCTTCTGCATCCCTTGAGCTAAGGCCAAGTTGAACTATACACTGTTCCTAGAATCACCTAGAACACATCGCACCTACCCTTGGCCTCTTGTCCAAGTTGTTTTCTTGACCAGAAAAGCCTTTCCCTTCCATAGAATCCCCAAACCTTCTCCGAGTTCCAAGCTTCAGCTCAAACGAGATCTTGTCCATGAACTTTAGACCACCCCCACCTTCTATGAGAAGTAATCTGTCTCTCTTCTAAATCCCCCTTAGGGACACTGTGTCGATGCTCCTCTGAAGTCAGGCAGCCCTGATCTGAATCCCTGCTCTGTCATTTACTACCCCCAGCCCACTGACACAGGCATATTACTGAAGCTCTCTAGCCTTTAGGTTTGGATGTGAAAAAGGAATAATAAAACACCACTCACAAAACTGTTATGAACACTGGATGAGACTAACGCTTGGGACCGCCCTGGTGGCCCAGTGATTAAGAATCCACCTTTTGATGCAGGTATGTAGGTTTGATCCCTTGGGAGGGAACTAAGACCCCACATGCCGCAGAGCAGCTAAGCTTCTACGCTGTGAGCACTGAACCGGAGCACCTCAACCAGAGCCCTCGTGCCACAGCTAAGACCAACCTTCCCCTGAAGCAGCCACAGATAAATAAATAGTTTTTTAAAAGACTAATGTTTGACTAAAGGCTGAGTACCGAAGAACTGATGCTTTCATACAGTGGGGCTGGAGAAGACTCTTGAAGACCCTTGACTACAAGGAGATCAAACCAGTCAATCTTCAAGGAAATCAAACCTGAATATTCACTGGAAGGGCTGATGCTGAAGCTGAAACTCCAATATTTTGGCCAAGAACTGATGCAAAGAACTGACTCATTGGAAAAGACCCTGATGCTGGGAAAGATTGAAGGCAAAAGGAGGAGGTGACAAAGAATGAGACGGTTGAATGGCATCACCGACTCAGTGGACTTGAGTTTGAGCAAACTCTGGGAGATGGTAAAGGACAGGGAAGCCTGGTGCGCTGCAGTCCAGGGAGTCACATGTGACTGAGCGACTGGACACAAGCGTTTGGAAAGGAACTCCAGGCAGCAGCGGTAATGAGCGACCCCCTTCCTCCCTTGGATCTGCTGATCTTTCTCACGAGTCCGGTTCTGTTGGGTCTGGGTTGGTTCTCCTTCCACATGGACCACACAATCCCTGAGGGACTCGTCCAGCTTGTTGTCCTGCTGACCACAGCACAAAGAGCAGGGCTTGCACAGATAAGTATCCACGAATTTCTATCATTTCACAGCTGCTGATGGCATGACTTGTAGCTGAGAGAACATTCACAAGGATTCAGGTCATGTCAAAAATCCGTTAAGGGTGACAGAGCCCTTGGGCCCATTTAATCCCACTCCTGGGCATAAATCTAGAGAAAACCATAATTCAGAAAGATACATGAACCCCAGTCCACTGCGGTGCTATTTACAATAGCCAGGACATGGAAGCAGCTAAATGTCCATCAACAGAGGAATGGGACAATGATACACAGAGAAGATGTAATACATGCATGGAATGGACTATTACCCAGCCATGAAAAAGAACTTTAAAAACTTAAGCAACATTAAGAAGTTACTAATCTCTTTCCGTTCAGTTCAGTTCAGTCGCTCAGTCGTGTCCAACTCTTTGCGACCCCATGAATCGCAGCACGCCAGGCCTCCCTGTCCATCACCAACTCCCGGAGTTCACTCAGACTCACGTCCATCAAGTTAGTGATGCCATCCAGCCATCTCGTCCTCGGTTGTCCCCTTCTCCTCCTGCCATTAATCTCTTTAGGAACACTTAAAGTGTAAAATCTACTGAAGATAAATATCTACTCTAAATTGTCATCCATTTAATGTTTTCTCTCATCTTCCCTCATCAAAATATAGTGAGCCTTACATTCATAAATGAGATTCATTACTGAGAGAAATACATATACTGTGATTGTTGAAAAGGATTATAAAAAATTGAGATGCTGAAATGTACACAATTCCCAAACTAAATTTTAGGGCCAGAAACGTGAGGCAGAAACTACCCTGCAATTATTTACTAAAAAAATGTTTTCTCCACAAGAAATCATTTCCCTTCTCTCAGCCTGGGAGGTCACAGGCTCTCGGTTTTGTCTTTTCTAGAGCAGAAATGCTCCACCCTTAGCAGCAGCCTAGAGTGCCAAGAATACACAGAAGAATTGTACAGAAAAGATCTTCACGACCCAGATAATCATGAGGATGTGATCACTAATCTAGAGCCAGACATCTTGGAATGTGAAGTCAAGTGGGCCTTAGAAAGCATCACTAAGAACAAAGCTAGTGGAGGTGATGGCATTCCCGTTGAGCTGCTTCAAATCCTGGAAGATGATGCTGTGAAAGTGCTGCACTCAATATGCCAGCAAATTTGGAAAACTCAGCAGTGGCCACAGGACTGGAAAAGGTCAGTTTTCATTCCAATTCCAAAGAAAGGCAATGCCAAAGAATGCTCAAACTACC
>SJYX01013608.1:146241-169320 GCA_006410675.1 Oreotragus oreotragus
TATATGCAGAGTACATCATGAGAAACGCTGGACTGGAAGAAACACAAGCTGGAATCAAGATTGCCGGGAGAAATATCAATAACCTCAGATATGCTGATGACACCACCCTTATGGCAGAAAGTGAGGAGGAGCTAAAAAGCCTCTTGATGAAAGTGAAGGAGGAGAGTGAAAAGGTTGGCTTAAAGCTCAACATTCAGAAAACGAAGATCATGGCATCCGGTCCCATCCCTTCATGGGAAATAGATGGGGAAACAGTGGAAACAGTGTCAGACTTTATTTTTTTAGGCTCCAAAATCACTGCAGATGGTGACTGCAGCCATGAAATTAAAAGACGCTTACTCTTTGGAGGAAAAGTTATGACCAAACCGGATAGTATATTCAAAAGCAGAGACATTACTTTGCTGACTAAGGTCCGCCTAGTCAAGGCTATGGTTTTTCCTGTGGTCATGTATGAATGTGAAAGTTGCACTGTGAAGAAAGCTGAGCGCCGAAGAATCGATGCTTTTGAACTGTGGTGTTGGAGAAGACTCTTGAGAGTCCCTTGGACTGCAAGGAGATCCAACCAGTCCATTCTGAAGGAGACCAGCCCTGGGATTTCTTTGGAAGGAATGATGCTAAAGCTGGAACTCCAGTACTTTGGCCACCTCATGAGAAGAGTTGACTCATTGGAAAAGACTCTGATGCTGGGAGGGATTGGGGGTAGGAGGAGAAGGGGACGACAGAGGATGAGATGGCTGGATGGCATCATGGAATTGATGGACACTGAGTCTGAGTGAACTCTGGGAGATGGTGATGGACAGGGAGGCCTGGCGTGCTGCGATTCATGGGGTCGCAAAGAGTCGGACACGACTGAGTGACTGAAATGAACTGAACTGAACTGAGGGCAGAAATGGTTTCTCTGTCAGTGTAACTTATTTTAAACCGATCGTCTGCTTCAACCGTTTAGTTTTGGCTGTGCTGGGTCTTCACTGGGTTTTCTCTAGCTGTGACCAAGGGGGCCGCTCTCTAGCTGTGGTGCCTGGGCTCTAGAGTGCATGAGCTCAGTAGCTGGAGCAACTGCACTCAGCTGTTCCTCGGCATGTGGAATCTTCCCAAACCAGGGATCGAAGCTGTGTCTCTTGCGTTGCCATGCGGATCCCATTGGACCACCAGGAAAACCCTGTCAGAGTCACTTTTAATTCCTGAGAATAACATACAGATTGTTTGCTCTTCTCTGACTGGTGATAAATGAGACCACCAGAGAGTTCTGGACCGATCCTAACATGAGTTATTTCATACAGAACTTCTTGTGCTTTCAGCAAGGTAATATTCTGTCCCTGTTAAGGTTACCAGACAGAATGCAAAGCGCCCAATGAAATTTGAATATCAGATAAGCTTCAAATGATGCTTTAGCATACGCACATCTCCTGCAATACCAGATGAAAGATGTACTAACATATCCACCGTGCCATGTCCGGGAGATACTCATAATAACAATTATTCGATGTTTATCTGATATTCAAATTTACGGGGAGTTCTGAATTTTTATTGGCTAAATCTGGCAGTCGGAGTCCTTATCAAGCTAGCAGTAACCATGGCAACAAGCACTGATGCGGCTCTAGGAACGAGCTGGAAACAAAAGGCCAGGGCCGACTGGCACCCACCGCCCCATGGGCTCCTACCAGCATCACCTCAAGCACCCTGAATGGCCATCTGCTGAGACAGACGAGGTGGACATTTATTCCCCATTTCACAGATGACAAAACGGAACGCACATGGCTTCCCCAAGGTCACGCAGATCTGGGGGAGCAGGACCCCCGCGCTCGGGGGCTGCCACCTGGCATTTCCCACAGTGGATGGCAGGGTTCTGTCACCCTGCTGGCCTCATGAACATGCAGAACTCGTGTTCTGAGAATCTTTGCAATTTTCAAACAATAAACCTGTGCTTCAATTATATCTCAGTCTCATTCGCAAAGGTCCCTGACAAATCTTTTCTCTGGGGCTTGTCTGAGCTTTATCTAATCAAGTCCTGAAGCCAGTGGGTGGGCACCACACCCGGCTACTAAACCCTAATTGCTTGGCAGCCCTGGGAAGACCAAGGCTAAGAATTACGAGGCTTTGCCATCTGCGAAATGCCCTAGGTAATCCCCATCCAGCCCTCGTTACTTATGGCTGAGTCCAAGGCTGATGCAAAATCTCCAGCACCCAGAGGGCTTGCAAGGCAGTGAGAATGAAGGTGAGGTGACCCAGCCCAGGCTGACCGCTGAGGGGACGGTGTGTGTGTGTGTGTGTGTGTGTGTGTGTTAGCTGCTCAGTCGTGTCCGACTCTTTGCAACCCCATGGACTATAGCCCACCTGGCTCCTCTGTCCATGGAATTTTCCAGGCAACAATATAGGAGTGGGTTGCCATGCCCTCCTCTGGGGATGTCTTCCCCATCCAGGGATCGAACCTGGGTCTTCTGCACTGCAGGCTGATTCTTTACCACAGGGGACAGTGGAAGGACATACATGAGACGGAGGAGGAAGTAAAGGTGGAGAAGCCAAGGATGGAGGGAGGACGGACTAGAGTTCCTTACTGAGCACACACTGGATGCAGGCAGTGAGCCTGTCACACACAAACCACTATTTCTCTGGCCCCAGAGTCACTCGGCAGGGTTAGCATTACACAGATGCAGAGACTGAGGCTCAGCAAGGTCTAGTAATCTGGCCAGGGCCACCGAGAGAGTGAAGATTTCTCTCTGGTTTGTGCACCCCCAGGACCCAGGCTGTCTGGGGGAGGAGACCCAGACTCACACTGTCCCTCAGTTTCCTGCTGCTTTACTTTCTGCATCACCCCCCACCCACTCCCCCTACAAAGCCCTCACTGACACCCCAAAGAGGCCAAACTGGGATCATGGTGCAGTTCTTTCACATATTTATTTTAGTTTCAATAAAGTACTGTATTTCTGCATGCCCTGCACTCTGGGTAATATCTTATTAATTCTGAGATGCGTACTGTTCTCATTTTAGCATGCCTGAGATCAAGGGCACCCAGGGTGTGCGTAGTTTAATGTCTTCTTCTTAAGAAGTATATAAAATAAGGAGGTACCTTACAATTAACAGTGTCTTGCTAAATCACTTCAACCATGTCCGACTCTGTGCCACCCCATAGATGGCAGCCCACCAGACTCCCCGGTCCCTGGGATTCTCCAGGCAAGAACACTGGAGTGGGTTGCCATTTCCTTCTCCAATGCATGAAAGTGAAAAGTGAAAGTGAAGTTGCTCAGTCATGTCTGACCCTCAGCGACCCCATGGACTGCAGCCTTCCAGGCTCCTCAGTCCATGGGATTTTCCAGGCAAGCATACTGGAGTGGGGTGCCACTGCCTTTTCCGAACAGTATCTTAGATTCTATGAAACACAGAATTTTTAAAAACAAGGTGACCTCAGCAATGTGGCTCTTTGACGGGCTGCATCTTGTCTGTGGCTGTGTGTTTGGAAAGCGCTGGGGGTTGGAAAGGCAGGATGAGCAGGTGGAACATAGAGGATGTGCAGGGCAGGTGACTATCCCATCTGACACCGTCAGGTGGATATGTGACACCACCACGCAATCACGGTATCACTATCATATTGCTATGTTATCGTGAAGAGCCTCTTGAGGGTGACTCCGGGAGAGAGTAAAGGACAGGGAAGCCTGGCGTGCTGCCGTCCATGGGGTCGCAAAGAGTCAGATATGACCTAGCAAATGAACAGCAATATGATTTTATTGAGACCCACAGGCAGTATGACACAGAGATCCCTAAGGTACATTACGGACTTTAGGAATCTCAGTGTAGCAACAAGGGTTCGTCAGCTGTAAAAAAGGAATCACATTAATGAAAGATAATAAGCTAGGGAAAACTGTGTGTTGGATCAAGGGGCAGGCAGTGTATGGAAACTGTTCTTTTGCACAATTCTCCTGGAAACTGAAAACTGATGATAAAAAAGAAAATAAAATCTATTAGTTTTAAGAAAACACGAGGTGAGTTGATCCTTTTCTATTTCCTCCCCCCATAAAAATGTTACAGAAAAGGCACAAAATTTTGCTTTCTGCTTCTGTCTTTGCCAGAGTTTCAGCTGGTTTCAATTACCTATGACAGATCAACACAGGAGCGACAGGCGTTTCACCCAGAAGGAAACAAAATGAAGTGCTGTCAGATTCTTAGGGCATAAGATCGTGATCAAAGGCATGGAGAGATCTCCTGCAGCTCAGCCTCGGAACGCCAGTCACAGGGATGGTAAGGGAAGATGAGCAAGGTGCCAGGCCCCCGGAGGTCTGAAGGGAAGAGGAACGAAATACCCACTCCAGAGGAAAGACAGCCAGAAGGAAATCTTCAGGAAAGCCAACGGCTGGCCCTTGGGTCATAATTAAGTCCACCTGGCCAACAGACTATGTGCGTGCTAAGTGCTAAGTTGCTTCAGTCGTGTCCGACTCTGCGACCCCATGGACAGTATGGCCCACCGGGCTCCTCCGCCCATGGGGTTTCCCAGGCAGTAATACTGGAGCGGGTTGCCATTTCCTTCTCCAGGAAATCGTCCCGACCCAGGGTTCAAACCCGCATCTCTTATGTCTCCTGCATTGGCCGGCGGGTTCTTTAAGGATAACAAACAAAACACAGTTTGTTCCTTGTTCTAGACAAATAAGCCTCGAGAACAGATTTCCCCGAACAGATTCACGGCTACCCTTGTCTGTTCGCATCTCTCCAGCATCACTCCACTGGCTTATGAACCCTTTAAGAATGTAACACCAAGAAGGCTAGCAACCGGATTCCAAATATAGTGACCCACTGACTAAGCGCTTATTATGGGCTCTGCATAGTGACGACGTTTGCAGACAAGGATGCCAAGCAACAGAAAGAAAACGAACCAAACATTTAGATAAAAGTGAAGGGATTTTCCACTTCCAGAAGTTCTGATAGTTGATGAGGCTACAGTCAGACAAGAATAGATGTGTATTTTTTTTTTTCTCCACCTGTCATGGTCCTGGAGACATTGACTTGAGTAATTAAGTTCACAGTCAAGGCTAAATTGTAGCCATTTGATTTCTGTAGATTGACATTTAAAACATCAGTAACAAAGATTCTGTCAGACATAGATTCTATGAGCTGAGAGATGGCATTGCCATCCGTCCAGCTGGTAAAGATGGAAGTTGCAGGACAGTTAGCATGGCATAAACGACAGGGCGGCTACCGTGGCCTCCGCCCGTGGAAGCTCTGGAGTCAAGGCAGTCTGATTAATGACTCTACTTTTTCTAGGCGATGACCTTTGACAAATTGTTTTTCTTTCAATCTTGAAGGCAGAAATGGTGCTTTTGCCTCTTAACTCACACCTCCCACCCCCCTTTCTGAACAGAACTGTACAGTGTACGACAACAGGAATTGCTCTCCTTCCTGGATGTAGAGCCACTGTCCAATCTCTCGAACTCTCGGCGTCCCACACTTTCTCCTTTCTTGCCTTCTTCTGGAATACTTTTTTATCTTTTTCTGGCTGTACTGTGTGGCACACAGGATATTAAGTTCCCTGACCAGAGATGGAACCCGCTGTCCCTGTGGTGTCCTGACCACTGGACCCCCGGAAAGGTCATCGGAATCAGTGTTTTACGTCATTTTCCGTGAATATCTTAAATCAGTTTAGAATTTGTAAAGTCTCACCATCTTCTAAGTAGTTACCCCGAAATACTTTCCAGAGATGGTCTGATATGTCAACTTTTCAGCTGTGGGCACCTCTCCGTACTTCCGGTTTGGTGAATGAGTAGAGATCTTTCTCTAGGGAGGCGCCTGCCCTCCCAGCACGCCTTTACTGACCTGCCCCAGGAGGAAGAGTAGTTTACAGGACTAGCGAGTTCGGGAAGGTTAAACGGCCACTCCTGGCTTGGCTCTGCCCCTCCTCCTCAGGTGAGCACTCTACCCTTCCCTCTTGGACCCTAGGAGGCTGCCCTGCGCCAGCCCTCTCTGGGCAAATCTGCCCAATTTGAGGGTTCGGTCTATTTAAGTAACTTCACATGCAGTTATAACTTCCAAGACGGGCTCTATCACCCATCAAGAAAATAGTCTGTCTTCCATCCTCCATGCCTTTGCTTATTTTCTCGAATTGTTCAGACAAATAACTGAGAAGGGTACTGTTCTTTAGGGCCCTTTTAGAGGTCTCAACTTTATCCAAGTCCAAACTTATTATCTAAAATTCCATATACTGTTTTCTTAAAAAAAAACACACACACAATTTTATTTAACCACTTCAGAAACATTTTTCAGAGTTTGAAGCAAATGTCTCATTGAACTCAAAAGCAAATCGAAGGGTAACCCAAGACAAGAAATTGTCCACGATTTGCAGAAGGAGGTTCTCGCTTTCCCTTTCCAATGGCAGTCTTCCCAAGTAACAGGGGAAAAGCAAGTATTCAGAGATAAGCGTGGTAGGACAACAACTGGACTGAAAAACAGATTGGATTATTATTGTCGTTGTTCAGTCCTAAGTCACATCTGGCTCCTGGCAACCACACGCACTGCAGTCCGCCAGGCTCCTCCGTAAATGTCAACACCAACAGAAAAGCTGACCAAGAACCCGCACGTGTTTTCAGCTGAATACAAGGTTACACAGCTCGTTAAGGGGAAACCGTGTGTGTGTTAGCCACGCAGTCACGTCTGACTGTGAGATCCCATGGACTATAGCCCGCCTCTGATTATAGACATTTTTAATCTTTTTTTTAATTAGAGAATAATTACTTTACAATTTTGTGCTGGTTTTGCCATCAGTTCAGTTCAGTCGCTCAGTTGTGTCTGACTCTTTGCGACCCCATGAATCGCAGCACGCCAGGCCTCCCTGTCCATCACCATCTCCCGGAGTTCACTCAGACTCACGTCCATCGAGTCCGTGATGCCGTCCAGCCATCTCATCCTCGGTCGCCCCCTTCTCCTCCTGCCCCCAATCCCTCCCAGCATCAACATGAATCAGCATTAGGTATACGTATGTCCCGTCCCTCTTGAGCACCCCCTCCCACCTTCCTTCCCATCCCACCCCTCCAGGTTGTCCCAGAGCACTGCCTTTGAATTCCCACTGGTTATCTATTTTACATACAGTTACGTATAATGTTTCAAAGCTATTCTCTCATGTCATCCCACCATCTCCTTCCCCCACTGTGTCCAAAATGTCTCTCTCCTTTGCTGCCCTGCAAGTAGCATCATCAGTATTGTCTTTCTAGATGCTAAATATATATAATAGCATATATATAATCTTAGGATTATAGACATATTTTAAGTGAATGTTCATTGTGCCGTGCATCCTGCAACAAATAGAGTCATCTAATGAATAACGCCACCGAGGGATTTCCTCATCCTTAGAATCAGCAGCTGATGCAGCAGCCAGCTATCTTTAAAAGCCCCAGGTAGGTTCCTAGACGGGGAAGGCAATGGCACCCCACCCCAGTACTCTTGCCTGGAAAATCCAATGGACGGAGTAGCCTGGTGGGCTGCAGTCCATGGGGTTGCTAACAGTCAGACAGACTGAGCGACTTCACTTTCACTTTTCTCTTTCATGCATTGGAGAAGGAAATGGCAACCCACTCCAGTATTCTTGCCTGGAGAATCCCAGGGATGGGGGAGCCTGGTGGGCTGCTGTCTATGGGGTCACACAGAGTCGGACACGACTGAAGTGACTTAGCAGCAGCAGCAGCAGGTTCCTAGAAGGCATGTAATGTCCCTCAGCATGTCCACGGTGTATGCAGTAAAGGCATACTTGCAGACCTCATCGAGGAGTCAAGAGGAGAAAACCTGCAGCGGCTATCTAAGGCATCGCGTCGTGCCAGACACAACTCGTCTTCAGCTACTCTAAAAGGGGAAGAACTCTAGGAAAGCCGTCCCTCATCTAGACCTAAAACTACACGCGTAGAAACTCTACACAGGGAAGCTTAGCACTCCCCGGGGCTCGTGCGGCACGTTCTATTTTTATCCTAAGTATCTCTGGCAGTTGCGGTGGCCAGTGGGCTCCCCAGGCTGAGGCGTTTTAAAGCCAGTCTTGAGTGTGGACGTTCTCCGGGTCCGCTTTGATCTTATCTTCTTCCGAAGCATTCTGACCTCGTTAAAGCTCCCAGACTCTTCTCAGTGACTCAAGCATCTCAGTCTCACGGGTTTCCTGATTCCTGTGTTGCTGCACGTCTTGATATTCTAGAAGTCTTGAAGACGTCAGAAGTTTAGGACAAATGAGACTTGATGGACCTTGTGGATACCACAAAAGGGAAGAATAAGGCTGACCTCTTCCCCGAATCACGGGGCTCAATCAATGCAGCAGTTGGGAACGTGGGAAGTTACATATCGAACCCTGAGTGTTCAACTTTTACCAACATTTAAAGGAATGGTGAGAATAATTCAGGAACTGGAGAGTCTGGGAGGCTGGAGAAAATGAAGAGAAAGGGTCTTGAAACTAGGAGAAAATGTTTTAGGAAGAAAGAAGGAGGCAGTCAGCGCCAAATGCAACAGAGAAATCACATGGGTAACGTGTGATTGGGTAACTCAGCGAGGAGTGGGGCTGGGTGAGGGCCACCTCGCCCCTCAAACAGGTCTGAAGCCACAAGGTCAGGGTGAAGGCTGGACGGAGGGGTCACAGTTCAATGTAACGCGTTTAATCCTAGAAGCAAAGAGAAGAAATGAGCAGCAACGGGATGCCTGGGAGAGTTGTGTCTGGACAGATCCTCGGGGGCACTCGCTGGTGGCCAGCACTGTCCCAGGCACTGGGAACTCAGTGATCAAGAGAAACAAATTTCTGTTCTCACAGAACTTGTAGACGATCCGAGGAGACAGGACAGAGAAGCAGGTGGTGGTGTGCACTGGTGGCAACTGGAAAATAGTAGAGGAGTCTGTGTGACTCTAAATGGAAGTGAGGAAAGCATCAGAGCTGGGAAGGGCAAGATTTAAGTCCGAGCTGGTCAAACAGATGCAGACTTTACACCCCCCTAAACCACCTTCCCAAACTCTGTTCCACGGGACCCCAATTCAGTAACAAACTATTGAAGTGATGCTAACAAGTGTTCAGATGGTAAAGAATCAGCCTGCAATGCAGAAGACCTGGGTTCGATCCCTGGTTCAGGAAGATCCCCTAGAGAAGGGCATGGCAACCCACTCCAGTGTCCTTACCTGGAGAATCCCATGGACAGAGGAGCCTGGGGGGTACAGTCCATGGGGTCTCAAAGAGTCGGACCCGAATGAGCCACTAACACAGCCACACAACTGTTGTGGGATATTGGTCTTTTGGAAAAAACAAGACCCATCTCTCCACCTCTGGCCTTCTCAGAACATTTAATGGGCTGATGAGATTTTTTTTTTTTAAGAAGGGTCAGAGCACTGACCCCCGTCCTCCACCCTGCTCTCTTATCCCTGCCTCATCACCAGGGATGTTAAGGATCTAGCCCTCCAGGAGACCCTGGGTGGTTCCTGAGGAAGTAAGTGCACCAGCTTCTCTTCCTGACATTCCCCAACTCCCCCATGTAATCACGGAAAACCTTCTCAAAGTCTGAGCCTAGTCCACCCCTCTTTGGGAAACCCTCACAGCACTCGCTCCCTTCTCCAGCTCCCTAGGCACCCAAGGTCCGAGCCGGGCAGTCAGCCCCAGCCTGGTGCCCCTCTGGCCTCCGGGGCCTGAGCAGAACCGTCATCGCATGGAAGCTCGTGGAAGGCTGAGCGGGGAGAGTGGAGAGTCTCCACAGGAAGTTGCGGACCCAGCCCCCTCCTCCCAGCGAGGTAGCGGCAGAGACCACTGGCCAGGAGAGTCAAGTGCCTGCAGGCATTTGAGTTCTGGGAACAAAAGTACTTCACCCCTGAAGGTAATGTCTTAATCGACAGTCACCGCTGATGGACTGAAATACGGCCTTGGCCTCACGGTCCACAGAAATGGAAAACCACGCAGTTTACCCGAACTGCTCGGGCCTAGCAGCCTGTCCCTTCTAGCTTAACAGCTGTTCTTTTGTCGTGCATGTGACTCTCGCTTCGACTTTACCCGCCCTCTTCCTCAGCGTCCCAGATTTCATTCTCTTCACTCCTCTTTTACACTTGAACATCTTCCCCTTAGAAAGTGAAAGTGAAGTCACTCCGTTGTGTGGGACTCTTTGCAACCCTGAGGAGTGTGGCCCATCAGGTTCCTCCATCCATGGGGTTTTCCAGGCAAGAGTACTGGAGTGGGTTGCCATTTCCCTCTCCAGGGGATCTTCCTGATCCAGGGATGGAACCCGGGTCTCCTGCATTGCGGGCGGGCGCTTTACCATCTGAGCCACCGGGGAATGTGCGTATCAGTCAGTCAGTCAGTTCAGTCGCTCAGTCGTGTCCGACTCTTTTCGACCCCATGAATCACAGCACGCCAGGCCTCCCTGTCCATCACCATCTCCCGGAGTTCACTCAGACTCACGTCCATCGAGTCCGTGATGCCATCCAGCCATCTCATCCTCTGTCGTCCCCTTCTCCTCCCGCCCCCAATCCCTCCCAGCATCAGAGTCTTTTCCAATGAGTCAACTCTTCGCATGAGGTGGCCAAAGTACTGGAGTTTCAGCTTTAGCATCATTCCTTCCAAAGAAATCCCAGGGTTGATCTCAGAATGGACTGGCTGGATCTCCTTGCAGTCCAAGGGACTCTCAAGAGTCTACTCCAACACCACAGTTCAAAAGCATCGATTCTTCGGTGCTCAGCCTTCTTCACAGTCCAACTCTCACATCCATACATGACCACAGGAAAAACCATAGCCTTGACTAGGCGGACCTTAGTCGGCAAAGTAATGTCTCTGCTTTTGAAGATGCTATCCAGGTTGGTCATCAGTTTTCTTCCAAGGAGCGTATACTTCTATATACTTGCTGACACGCTTTGGAAGAGTTTGTGCATCTTTCTTTTTTCCTTTTAATTCATTTACTTATTTTGCATTTTATTATTATTATTGGCAGGATCTTTGTTCCCTGACCAGGGATGGAACCCATGCCCTCGGCAGTGGAAGTGTGGAGTCCTAACCACTGGAGAGTCAGGGAGTTCCCAAGTTTTGTGCTTAATTTCTAAAGTGGATAGGTAAAATGATTTACATACTCTTTCCAAAATATAAGGAAAGCCTCTATTTTTATATCTAATTGTAATCTTTAAATCATTTTCCCCTCCAGGACCATGGTCCTCAGCTGAGTGGGTCTGTGTCCCCTCCCCCATCCCTGGGACCTTTATTGCAAGTCTGGAGACATTTTTATGGATACCTCTTGGGGGAGGGGGGAAGGGAATGGCACCCACTCTGGTACTCTTGCCTGGAAAATCCCATGGATGGAGGAGCCTGGCGGGCTGTAGTCCATGGGGTCCTAACAGTCAGGCTGAGCGACTTCCCTTTCACTTTTCACTTTCATGCATTGGAGAAGGAAATGGCAACCCACTCCAGTGTTCTTGCCTGGAGAATCCCAGGGACGGGGGAGCCTGGTGGGCTGCTGTCTATGGGGTTGCACAGAGTCAGACACGACTGAAGCGACTTAGCAGCAGCAGCTTGGGGGAGGGCTGCTCCTGGCATCAGAGAGTAGGGGCCAGGGATGGGACTAAATATTCCACACAGCATGGAAGAGCCCCACGACAAAGAACTTTCCAGCCCGCCATGTCACTAGTGCTGAGGCTGAGAAGCCTGCTCTACAGCCTCCAACACTGGAAAGATTAGCCAGGCCTGCCTGCAGTTTTAGGGCTGGAGTTGGATACAGACTTGCCGAGTCTGGGTCGAATCCTGGCTCCTGCCTTGCTAGCTGTGACTCTTCGGACCACGTACTCAACCTCGATGTGCCCCTCTTGCTCATTCGCAATGGTCGCTCTGAGCCAGCATGTGAGAGTGCCAGGAACACTTTCTGTGTTCTTGCTCTTCTCCCCTTTATTTTAGCTCACTGTGTAAACGTCAACACCAATGGAGAAACTGACCTCGAACTTGTACGTGTTTTCAGGTGAATATAAGGTTACGTAGCCCGTTAAGGGGAAAATGCGTGTGTGTCAGTTGCTCAATTGTGTCCGACTCTGCAACTCCATGGACTGTAGCCCGCCAGGCTCCTCTGTCCATGGAATTCACCAGACAAGAATACCGGAGTAGGTTGCCATTCCCTTCTCCAGGGGATCTTCATCACCCAGGGATCGAACTCGTGTCTTCTGCACTGCAGGTGGATTCTCACCATCTGAGCCACCAGGGAAGCCCCTGAGGGGAAAATACCTTGTTTACTTAAATCCTAGAAAATCCTCCAACCAATCTATACCAGAATTATTCCTAATACAGATTCATTCTCTGAAGTTGTAGGGCTTGTTTCCGCAATCTGTGATGCAACAGGCAATGAGAATAGACTGTCTGTATTCTAACCACCTTCTCCTGGCCTGGTATAGAACATCTGGATACGACATGCCTACCAATGTGGGTTTTAAAGGATTCTAGCTTAGTAATTATAGAGCAATTACAAATGCCATTCACTGACCTCTTCGCCTCTTCTGCATAAATAATATGCTTCAACACTGCATCAGACTTGCAGAAACCTATAAAAACTTGGCTTCGGGACTGCAGACATCTTGGGCAGGCATTTGGGTGCCATTTCCTCCGTGGACCTTCTTATCACACTCAGCTTCTTGTCATACTCACCACTTCTCCAACACATTTACTGTTCAAAGCTCTGGGTCAAGGAGGCCGAGGTCAAGGGTTCCAAGCAGGGGTCAGTTCTAGCCATGGCTGGGGTAATGGAGTTTTAGGTGTAAGTGGGCCAGGAGATAGCAATTATTTCATCAAACACTAACCTAAGGGTTGCTGGCCGTGAAGGTACTTTGTAGATGTGGTGTGTGTTATGAATATATATCCATATCCTGCTCCTCTTGGGAACCTAATTAATACAGCTGGCCAACCAGCCGCTTGATGATGGCGACCAGCCAAGGACAAGAGAATAGTGGCCACATTCATCATGTCACTAGTGACGTCACCTGGCGCTGTGCCCGCTGCACAGTGTGAATTCTTGCATAAAGAGTCTATGCCTCTTAGGACTTCCCGGGCAGTCCAGTGGTTAAGAATTTGCCTTCCGAGGCAGGGGATGTGGGATCAATCCCTGATTGGGGAACTAAGACCCCACAGGCTGTGGGGCAACTAAGCCCACGCGCTGCAACTACTGAAGGAAGGAAGACACAAGGAAAGAACGAAAATCTTCAATTCAGTCCTAGTCTAACGACTCCAGCGAGGGAAACGCAAACTTGTGCATCACATCTATGAAAAAAATCACCATAGCAGAATGCTAACGACCGTTAACACCGGAATATTTACTGTTCACCTACAAGGCATTCAATAAGTGTTATTAATGTTTTAAATTAAAGCCTATGAGCCACACACGATAGTAAAGGATTTAGAGGCCACTGAGTAATGGCATGGGCTTTATGTTAAATTCAGAGCACTTTTTCTTAAATAACACGCCGTCTCGTCCCTGAACAACAGGAGTAACACCCTCATGACCTGTGGGAAGAGCTGTCCTCTCTGGCCGCCTCTGCCCAGACCCTCCCCTCATCTGGGCTGGACAAGGAGCAAAAAAGTAAGTGTCCTTGGGCATAAGTCACGGTGCAGAGTAAGCTTATTTTCTGAAAGCTCAGGAATGCTTCGGAGGGAACTGCCTGGGTACTTGCCTTATTTATAATCTCATCCTTTATTCTGACCAGGTATGCTGGGAGCCTCTTCCTCACCCTCCATAAGGAGCCAGGGACAAGTTGCTGCTCGGCGTTCAAATGGAGGCCTGTCTCGGGCCTTTCGGTGTATAGGCGTCACTCGGCTCTAGTCTCTAAGACCATCCCGCTCTCATTAACTCATTGCTCCATCGCTCAGTCGTGTCCAACTCTTCAGCCCCCTGGACTGTAGCCCACCAGGCTCCTCTGTCCATGGAATTCTCCAGCAAGAATACTGGAGCAGGCTGCCGCTTCCTACTCCTGGAGATCTTCCCAATGCAGGGATCAAACCCACGTCTCTTGCATCTCCTGCATTGGCAGGCAGATTCTCTACCACTAGTGCCACCTAGGAAGCCCCTGGGAAGACTCTTCTAGAACCAGCCTGTTCTATACGGCCTCACTTCCTGATCCACCCAAACTTCAACAGGGAGCTCCTCTGCCACCTGGTTTCAGGATAGTGGGTCCCCGTCCCTGGGTCACTGCTCTAGCTGCAAGAACCCCAGCCTGGGGTCTGATCCGGGCAAGGCTGAGCCACCCGCCGCCCCCTTTGGAGACTGCGAGGCGAACTGCAGCCGCCTGCGGAGGCATCCTGCCCTCTAGCTGGCTGCAAGATAACCGCGGGGCAAGGAAGTCATCATCCACCTCTTGGGGTTACAAAGGAAGTCTTGTCCCATTGATCAGCTCCACTTCCTCGGCCACACTGATCTTCCAGGTCTTTCCCAAGGAAAATGAGCTGGCGGGGAAGTGGGGACTGGAGGCTTTTCAAGGGAAGACTTAATTCTGCACCTAATCAGATAAGGCGAAGGTTAAGCAGTCATTCAGGAAAAAGGACAGTTTTCCTCGGGATGAGATGAACACGCGCCACGGTCCTGAGGGAGATGTCAAAGGACTAAAAGAAAAGGAAAGTACAGGAACTAATTTACTTTGTTTGTTTTTAACGACTTATTTCTTATTCAAAGAGTACTTTGGGTTAAAAATAGAAGACGGGTAAGAAAGTCATTTGTAGCAACTAGGGAAGATGGCCTCCTGTCTTGTGTTAGTCACTCTGTTTTCAAGGCTGTCATCTCAGTTCCAGGCTTCCCTTGTAGCTCAGTCGGTAGAGAATCTGCCTGCAGTGCAGGAGACCCAGGTTCGATCCCTGGGTTGGGAAGATCCCCTGGAGAAGGAAATAGCGACCCACTCCAGTATCCTTGCCTGGAAAATCTCATGGACAGAGGAGTCTGGGGGGCTGCAGTCCACGGGGTCGCAAAGATTCGGGCACGACTGAGTGACTCACACTTACCTACTTACTTACTTATCTGAATTCCCCATCCCAGGCCCTACCCATCTAAGAGGTGTGAGGAATCCCCAGCCGGTGCCCAGCCTCTGGCTTCTGGGGCAGAGCTTCCCAAACTCCCACAAGCATTGGCCGCACCCAGCCATGCTGTTACCGTGAGGTCTGAGTGGTGTGAACCTGCTGTTTTAACTGCTCCAGGTGATGCTGAGGCTGCCTTGGGGTGCAGGGGTAGGTGAATTAAGTCCCTGAACAGCCCAAGGGGAAGTCCCCATTTTAAAGATAATCAATTAGACTTTGGTCACCATTCACCCATGACTCATGCCCTGTTTTCAATGCCTCAGCCTGCCATTCATCTGTGCTTTTGAAGGCGCATCTCATGTGTCTCCTCCTCCAGGAAGCTTTCCTGGCCTGGGAAGCCTGGACAAGGTGGCTTTCCTATATATGCCCAATACGCACTGCTATATATTTGTTCTGGATGCATACTTATCTATAACTTTCTAACAAGTGTCCCAAAACTTAATGCCTCGAAAATAACAATATACATTTATTATCTCTGACAATTTCTGGAGTCAAGAATTCAGGAGTGATGTGACTAAACAGTTCCGGCCTGGAGACTCTTGGGTGGTATGCCCATCAACAGATAACTGGTTTCAGAAGAAATGATACATATATATATACACACAACACACACAGAGAAAATGGAATATTACTCAGCCATAACAAAAGAATGAAATACCATTTAGAATGAAAGAATGACATGCAACATAGATAGATCTAGACATTATCATCCTAGGAGAAGTAAGTCAGATAAAGACAGATATCACAGGATACTACTGATATGCGGAATCTAAGAAAAAATGATACAGGTGAACTTGTTTACAAGACAGAACCAGACTCCCACACATAGAAAATGAGCTTATGTTACCGGAAGAGATGGCGGGATGGACGGAGATAAGATGGGAGGTTGGGATTAACATATATATACTATAAATATAAAATGAGTAGACAACAAGAGCCGAGAAGGAGCTAGACTCAGTGTCTTGTAATAACCTCTAATGCAAAAGAATATAAAAACGATCTGTTGTTGTTCAGTCACTAAGTTGTGTCCGGCTCTTCGCGACCCCATGGACTGCAGCACTCCAGGCTTCCCTGTCCATCACTACCCGCCGGAGTTTGCTCAGATTCATGTCCGTTCAGTCAGTGATGCCATCCAACCATGTCATCCTCTGCCCTCCCGCCTCCTGTCACTTTCAGTCTTTCCCAGGTTATATATATGAGTGAATCACTTGGCTGTACATTTGAAAGTAACACAGCACTGCAAATTACAATTCAATTAAAAAAGAAAGTGAAAGTGAAGTTGCTCAGTCATGTCCAACTCTTTGCGACCCGTGGACTCTAGCCCACCAAGCTCCTCCGTCCATGGGATTCTCCAGGCAAGAACACTGGAGTGGGCTGCCATTTCCTTCTCCAAAAAAAGAAAGAAAGAGACATTCTTAGAGTTTCCTGGGGTGGAGCCTCTGGCTCCAAGGCGGCCGCTCGCGGNCCAACTCTTTGCGACCCGTGGACTCTAGCCCACCAAGCTCCTCCGTCCATGGGATTCTCCAGGCAAGAACACTGGAGTGGGCTGCCATTTCCTTCTCCAAAAAAAGAAAGAAAGAGACATTCTTAGAGTTTCCTGGGGTGGAGCCTCTGGCTCCAAGGCGGCCGCTCGCGGGGCTGGCGCTGCAGCGGGTTCCTCCGTTCCTCTTCTCGGGGGCTCTCTTGGGGCACCCTGAAGGTCCTCCCCTGCAGTGGTGGGCTGCCCCAGCAAAGGAGTGGGAGGTAGGGGGGACGTCAGGCTGCACCTCTCACGGTCTCGCCTCAGAAGTCGCAGACTGCTCTCCAGGTTCAGTGTTCTAGAAGAGTCACTAAGTCCTGCCCGCTCCTAGAGTGAGAGGAATCAGGTCCCGCTCTCTGCAGGGAGGATGGTCAGGCATTTAACTTCCCGTCCTGCAACAGATGTGCCTTCTAAAGAGGGCTGTGTTTCCGCTCCTCTGGAAGAAGTGGTTGCCCCACTGAGAGGCAGAATCTAATTCCCTGCCCTCGATTCTGGGAGGGCCACGAACACACTTGTAACCGACAGGACGTGGTGGCAGCAAGGGTCAGCTTTCGAGAACAGGTCATAAAAAGCAGAGCATGTTGTCCTGAGCGAGGACCCTCACTTTGGAAGCCGGGCACTGGCAGCTAGGAAATCCTGCTACCTCGAGCCTGCCGCATCGTGAGGATGCCCAGGCCACACAGAGAGAGTGTTCAATTAACAACCTCAGCTGACATCCCGGCCAACAGCCCAGACCTGTGAGGAACGACACCCCTCAGGGTCCCGCCCCTAGCTCTGGAATCTTCCCACTGGGAACCAGACCTCCTGGAGCAGAGTCTAACTGTTTCCACAGGCCCTGTCCAGATTCCTGACCCACGGAGCCCATTGGCATGAGACGGCTGCCTGAAGCCACTGGATTTGGGGGGGTTGACTTGTTACACAGCAAGTGATAACTGGAACACACACTGCATTATGACTGTCTATTCTCTCTCTCCCCGAAGGTCTTTGGCCTGCAAGCTCTTCTCAGGCTTGTGTATTCGTCCTTCTTTAACGCCAGCACTCAGAATAGTGCCTGGTGTGTAATATGTGTTAAGCCAATGTTTGTTAAGTAAATAATAAGTAAGAGTTCATACAGCTTTGCTAGGATAGTTGCTTTTGGCTGGAATTCATAAAAACCATGGTGGTGGCCCAGACGGTAAAGAATCTGCCTGCAGTGCAGGAGACCTGAGTTTCATCACTGGCTCCAGAAGATCCCCTGGAGAAAGGAATGGCTACCCGCTCCAGTATTCTTGCCTGGAGAATTCCATGGACAGAGGAGCCTGGTGGGCGACAGTCCATGGAGTCGCAAAGAGTCAGATACAGCTGATCTATTAACACTTTCACTTTAAAGGTTGGAAGAGAACTTCGCCTGTCCAGGTAGGANAGATCCCCTGGAGAAAGGAATGGCTACCCGCTCCAGTATTCTTGCCTGGAGAATTCCATGGACAGAGGAGCCTGGTGGGCGACAGTCCATGGAGTCGCAAAGAGTCAGACACAGCTGATCTATTAACACTTTCACTTTAAAGGTTGGAAGAGAACTTCGCCTGTCCAGGTAGGATACCCATCTCCCTGCCCGCTGGAGAGCTGTTCGTTGTACTTTCATCCTGCCCTTCTTGTGACCTTCCAAATTCACCCTGAAAGCATTTAATCAGGGACTCTCTGCTGCCCTGCAAAGATATACACCATTAACATAAATAAACAAACCATGATTATAACCGTGGTTGAGACGGCAAAGCCAAAAAAGATATTTATGTTAGCTTTGATTCTAGGTTGTTAAATGTTTGGCAAGCAATTTCCAACTCTTGAGTTGATTCTACCTTCTTAATTTTAGATATTTAGATATACAGGCTGGAAGTTGTGTTTAAAATTTTTTTTCTTAGTTGCATTCAGGAGTTGAATGCATTTGATCTTCATATTAATAAATGTACAAAGGGGATTATGGCACAAACGGGATTAACAGTGTGTGAGTTAACATTTTGCACTGTCTTTCTGGAAATGGGGAGTTTATTTTAAACAAGTCTTAAATTTAAGAAAATGGCATCTAGTTACTCTGCACGGAAGTTTCAACCACTGCATTTTCAAAATGTTCTTCAGTTGCTCCAGTGCCTTTTTTTTATTATTTTGTTGGATTTAATAATGAATATCTCCAATTTAGTATTCATGCAACCAATTTTATAACCATCTCCAGCCTTGAAGGTAAATATTCCAGTTAATCCCGCCACCAAGTCTCCCTTTCCTTCTATATTTACCCAGAAGCCACAGACAATTATCTAGAAACTGCACTCAGCCTTCATTACCTCATTTTCTCATGATTAAGTTTAACTTTCCCAAATTTTACAAATGCTAATTAAATCTAAAAAAGCAAACAAAATGTCAATCAAAACTGATCTACAGTTGTTTGTCATCAGCAGCTGTTGAAAAAAAAAGTGTTTTCTCAAACTCAAAAAATGTAGATGCTTTGGTGTCAAGCATAGTAGATTTATGCTACGATGCGGTTGACGAAAGAGACAGGAATTTTTTTTCCCCCCAGAATTAAACGTGTATTTGCAGTGAAGCAAAGCTTTGAATGATTTTTCATCCCTTTCCCCCCACTGTACTACCTTGTAACTATGAGAGTCAGCTAAAAGAATAATTTCAGTTACAGTTAGTTCACAACCACCCCCAAATCTGAAAGATAACCAAGCTTAAAAATAAACCTGCTGTGAATGCCTACATAATACTGTTGATTAAAGAGCCCTGGAGAGAAACCAGGGATGGCTCAGGCCTCAGCCTCACCGCTGGAGATTGGGCAGGGGGCCTGATGGTCCATCTATGGGCACTCGATGTTGTCAAGAAATGCCAGCTTGCCCAGGGCGAAACAGACAAATGACTCACTGCCATGACTGACCCCAAACACACCCCTTCCACCCCTTGTCCATCCCGCCTCCCTTCCAGGCTGCCCCACCACACACAGTGGGCATGTCCACCCCGCTGGCCTCAGGGTCCCAGACAAGCTGCTCTCCAGGCTCAGCCGGGGAGCAGAGGCCCAGCCAAACGGCCAGCACAAGCCCAAGTCTCCTCTCAGCTCCATCTCCGATGCTGAGGCTTGAGCAGGCTTTTTCTGCGTTGACTCTGGGCAGTAACTCAGGCAATATGAAGGGTGACCCAGAGAGACACTTTAAGGTTAAAAGTCTGAAAGAGCAACTCTCTGGAGAGAGAGGGCAGAGGCTCCAAAGCACATCTCAACTGAAAGTGAATCCAGGTACTTCTACAAGGATGAAACGGTTGGATGGCATCACTGACTCACATCACAACTCCTGAGCAAACTCCGGGAGGTGGTGATGGACAGGGAAGCTTGGCATGCTGCAGTCCACGAGGTTGCAAAGAGCTGGACATGACTGAGTGACTGAACACCACCACCGCTCTGATCCCCAGTAGCAAACAAAGGCCCAAGTAGGGGACCACTTTCAGGCTTTAACGAGGCATCTCCCTCAATTCCTCTACCTGCTGGGTGGTGTCAGAGATTACTGGCTGAGGAGCTGGAACTTTCACTACCCTCCAATGGGAACCAGTCCCCCTGCCTCGGACATAGCAAGGCACCCCTTCAGGGTAATATCAGTGGAGGCCTGCAGGGAGTCCAGACGCCCACTTTGCCCAGCAATAAGGAGGCACCCTTCACCCATCCAGGGTGTCTATGGAGGTACAGTAGGGGACATGTCCTTCCACCCCTGCTAGGCAGTAAAGTGAAAGTGAAGTCACTCAGTCGTGTCCGACTCTTTGCGACCCCGTGGACTGTAGCCCACCAAGCTCCTCTGTCCACGGGATTCTCCAGGCAAGAGTACTGGAGTGGGTTGCCATTTCCTTCTCCTGGGAATCTTCCCTACCCAGGGATCAAACCCAGGTCTCCCGCATTGCGGGCAGACGCTTTACCCTCTGAGACACCAGGGAAGCCCACAGTAAGCAAGGCAATAATCCCTTCTCCCCACTAACTCAGTGTCAGAGAAAGCCTGCTGAAATAGACTGAAACGAAATTCAGAATCTCAAACCATAACGCCCCAAACATCCAGGATACAATGGAAACACTGTACAAGCAAGAGCCAGGAAGTCTTAACCTTAGTGAGAAAAGACAGTTGACACAGATCAACACTGAGACTGGTGTGTTTAAACTGTGGGGTTGGAGAAGACTCTTGAGAGTCCCTTGGACTGCAAGGAGATCCAACCAGTCCATCCTAAAAGAAATCAGTTCCAAATATTCATTGCAAAGACTGATGCTGAAGCTGAAACACCAATACTTTGGCCACCTGATGCTAAGAACTGACTCATTGGAAAAGACCCTGATGCGGCAAAGATTGAAGGCAGGAGGAGAAGAGAATGACAGAGGATGAGATAGTTGGATGGCATCACCAACTCAATGGGCATGAGATTGAGCAAGCTCCAGAAGTTGGTGATGGACAGGGAGGCCTGGCGTGCTGCAGTCCATGGGGTCGCAAAGAGTCAGAAGTGACTGAGCAACTGAACTGAACTGAACTGGACACTGAGACAACACGGATGTTGGAATTATCTAACAGGAATTTTATTTTATTTTTTAATTTTTATTTGAGCTCCCAAACTAACAGGAATTTTAAAGAGGCCATCATAAAAATGCTTCAACAGCAATTAAGAAAACACCTGAAGTAAATGAAGAGCAGGAAGTCTTGGCAAATAAACAGAAGATACAAAGTAGAACCAAATGCTAATTTTGGAACTGAGAAAGCAAAAACTAAGGGAAGAAACACAACTGATGGACTCAAAAGAGGAAAGAATCAGTGAACTTGAAGATGGAACAGAAAAAATTAGCCAATCTGAATAACAAAGAAAAGAGGCTGAAAGGATAGAGCAAGATAGTCCTTCTAGTTATTTGATGGGCTGTTCCAAGGAATCCCATGGTTCCTAGAAAGTATAACACTATTATCCAGGCACTATTTTCAATACAGATGTGAATTTAAGAGTATTATATTTTCTCCTGTGAAAAAGAGTGGGCATGCAATCAGCAATTCTACAAACCCTCTGGAAGTAAATTTGCTAAAACCTCTCTTGCTGCCTTGAAAGTAGCAATGGAATCAGTCACTGCAGAGGTAAGAGCACCTCTGATCCAGTGCACTAGTTTGTACCCTCCTGGCCTCTGTGAGCGCCGGGACCTCTCCCTTCCCCCAACAATGAAGCAAGTCTGAGGGAAACAAACCTCCCAGGTCACGTGATCGGTGTCCAGGCCTTTTTGGGGTACCAGCTGTAATTCAGGGCACCAGGTTATGCTATAAGATACTATACAGCTGAGTCATGAGATGCTTGCATGCTTGCATGCTCAGTTCAGTTCAGTTCAGTCTCTCAGTCGTGTCCAACTAGAGACAGAAATCCCTGAAATATGCTCAAATTCTGGTGGCGTAGGGGCAGGGAGGGAGGGAGAGAAATGATGATGAACAATCGAAATAATAAATCAATTAGTGCAGTACAAAGTGACATTCCCCTGCTTAAAAAAAAAAAAAAAAAAGGTGGTTTAGTGTAAAGGGAATGCAGATGGGAGTCAGGGTTGATGGGGCAAGAGATGGAAAAAAATCACAGGGAACGAGAGTGGTGACCCACTGGCAGAGCGGGGAAAGTGTGAGAAGGGCTTCAGGGCGCGCTGTGAACTCGTGAGCCACACTCCTCCAGGAGTGGGCAAACACAGCCTGCAGCTTGAGTGGGAGCTCACGACTAAGACACATGGACTCAGAGTCCTCCAAGCAGTGCCTTGAGGATCCGTATCTTTTGTGTTCTTAGAAGAGGCAGAACGACGAGATCTGACGGACAGAGCGTTTCTGAGGCTTTCTTACCCTCCCCCAGTCGCAACCCTGCTAGCCTTGTTCAAAGCAGGCTGGGCTGGGTTCCAATTCTAGTAAGAAAGACACTGCCAGTTAGCTTAAAAAAAGTTCTTCTGAAAACCAACCTTACATTTCAGTCTTTTTAAAATATGAAATTAACTACCAAGAAAAGCACTGTGGTACTAAAAAGGGAAGCTATGCGATATGCCTGCAGGGCAACCGAAGGCGGGCGGGTCATGGTGGAGAGGTCTGACAGAACGTGGTCCACTGGAGAAGGGAATGGCAAGCCACTTCAGTATTCTTGCCTTGAGAACCCCATGAACAGTATAAAAAGGCAAAATGATAGGATATCAAAAGAGAATCTCCCCAGGTCGTTAGGTGCCCAATATGCTACTGGAGATCAGTGGAGAAATAACTCCAGAAAGAATGAAGGGATGGAGCCAAAGCAAAAACAATACCCAGTTGTGCATGTGACTGGTGATAGAAGCAAGATCCGATGCTGTAAAGAACAATATTGCATAGGAACCTGGAACATCAGGTCCATGAATCAAGGCAAATTGGAAGTGGTCAAACAAGAGATGGCAAGGGTGAACGTCGACATTCTAGGAATCAGCGAACTAAAATGGACTGGAATGGGTGAATTTAACTCAGATGACCATTATATCTACTACTGCGGGCAGGAATCCCTCAGAAGAAATGGAGTAGCCATCATGGTCAACAAA
>SJYX01013608.1:189540-203177 GCA_006410675.1 Oreotragus oreotragus
TATTGGAGTTTCAGCTTCAACATCAGTCCTTCCAGTGAACATCCAGGACTGATCTCCTTTAGGATGGACTGGTTGATCTCTTTGCAGTCCAAGGGACTCTCAAGAATCTTCTCCAACACCACAGTTTAAAAGCATCAATTCTTCTGTGCTCAGCTTTCTTTATAGTCCAACTCTCACACCCATACATGACCACTGGAAAAACCATAGCTTTGACTAGACGGACCTTTGTTGACAAAGTAATGTCTCTGCTTTTTAATATGCTGTCTAGGTTGGTCACAACTTTCCTTCCAAAGAGTAAGCGTCTTTTAATTTCATGGCTGCAGTCACCATCTGCAGTAATTTTGGAGACCCCAAAAAATAAAGTCTGACACTGTTTCCACTGTCTCCAGTGTGCTGACACCCAAACCCACAGGCTAAGGCAGTGATCTTAAGATAAGTTTGATCGCTTAAGTTGAAAAATTAAATAGGCACCATTAGCATACACAAGTTTTACACACATGGAATCTTGCTTTGTACAGTTTATAAAGCACACGCAATGCTTAAAGCCTGTCCATATATACCATTGTTGTTGCTTTTGTTTAGTCGATAAGTCGTGTCCAACTCTTTTGTGACCCCATGGATGTAGCCCCCTAGGCTCCTCTGCCCACGGGATTCTCCAGGCAAGAATACTGGAGTGGGGCGCCATTTCTTCTTCCAGGGAATCTCCTTGACCCAGGGATGGAGCCCACTCGTCTCCTGCACTGCAGGCACATTCCTTACGGCTGAGCCACATGGGAAGCCCTCGATGTATGATAAATGGAACATAAATTAGAAGCTCTAAGGTTTTCTTTCTATCATCTATGGCTCATCTTGTTCCCTCCCCCTCCCCTCCCAGGGAATACCCAGCCCACTTTGAAGAACTCACCCAACTGTCTTATCAAGTGACAAGACACCAAAGTGAAACTTATAACCTAATTTGAAAGCTGTAACCCAAGTCACAAGCGAAATTTAATGCTTGTAAAAACAAACGGGCACCTTGGCTGAGAATTAATTTATTTATAAACCACTTCAACAGCTAAGACACCTTGCTCCAAGGCAAGCATCTGCTCATACAGCCCAGTATCACAGTTGTATTCCTAAATCTGCTGTTTCTTTAACACCTCTTAACATGTCTATTTGAAGTTGTGAGTGATTAAGCTTTCTATTTCAAATACCAGGTCATTTTTTTTGTAGGAACAATCACACAGACATCCTGCACTATGAGTAAAACATATATATTCACGTGTGTACACACATATGGGGCTTCCCAGGTGGTGTAGTGGCAAAGAATCCACCTGCCAAGGCAGGAGATGCAGGAGACTCTGGTCCCAACCCTGGGTTGAGAAGATCCTCTGGAGAAGGAAATGGCAACCCACTCCAGTATTCTTGCCTTGGGAAATTCCATGAACAGAGTGTGGCAGGCTAGAGTCCATGGGGTTACGAAAGAGTTGGACACGCCTGAGTGAGCACACACGCACACACACACACATATTTAAGATACAGAAATGGATTGTTACTCATAATAAATGCTATAGCATAGTTACATTACTCTGTTTTAAAACTTTTTTAAAAATCCAGGGCCCTTATCTATCACACTTCCGTTCAGTGGATCAGTTGCATGAGACCGGCTGTATATTTACTATGCTTCCAATTGCCAGGTATATCAGCTACTTAGCTGCAATATTTATCGATGAATTGATCTAATAACACACTGATGTAATCATCAGTTCTCAAGGCCAGTATTTTTTCCTCTATGCAAACAAAGAAGTGTTGGCACAAAAGGCTAATTTTATAACAAGCTTTGTGCTGGAAAGGGGAGCAAAGTAATGTCCCATTCTAGATAAAATCGTTCCACTAGGAATCAGGCTGGAGTGGAACACTGATTAAGAAGAAAAGACACTGGATCTGAACAAAGCTAGGAAGACAGCTTTCTGGATGCTTCCGAATGAAAGACACAGGCGTGTGCAAGCCACCGGAACAGACTTCCTGGGTCAGATAACTTCATTCCTGTTACTTCTTTGCGCAAAGCAGGGAGAGGAAGAAAAGATTTGTTGTTCCTTTAATGGCCAAAGAGGCTGTTACTGGGACAGACCTGAGCATTGTTTTACAGACAGGCTTCGACACTTGATCCATTCGCCTCGGAGAACTCCCTCCAAGTTCGAAGGAGGGTTTCATTCTGGTTCTCCCAGCAGACTGCTTTGGGGATTGGCCAAAGCAGTTCTGGACTTCAGAGTACTCAGAGAGGTAAATGTAAACACCAGTTAAAAATACAAGGAAAACAGGGGGGAAGAAACCCAGCAAGACTTCATCTCCATCATCAAAGCCCCTCCGCACGGGCCAGCCCAGCTGCACAGTCGCCAGCTCCACCCCACTCACTGACTTTAAGAAGCAGGAAGGAAGGCTTCTGTGGCTTGGCCCTTAAACACAGACAAGGCCTTCAGTCTGTGTAAACTCTCATTCCCTGTATTGCCGGTGAAACAACTGGGAGTGGGGGAAGCCAGGTGAGGTGGGAGGAGAGAGAAATAAACAGCACCCCTGCCAGTGCCAGAGAACGGCCTTCACACGCACAGTGAGTGGGGAAAAGACCCAGATCACAGAGTGACGGTTTTCTGGGACTGCTGTAAAGCACCCCGAAAGTGTCAGTCACTCAGCCGTGTCCGACTCTGTGCGACCCCATAGACTGTAACCCGCCAGGCTCTTCTGTCCATAGGATTCTGCAGGCAAGAATACTGGAGTGGGTTGCCATTCCCTTCTCCAGGGGATCTTCCCCACCCAGGGATCAAACCCAGGTCTTCCACATTGCAGGCGGATTCTTTACCCACTGAGCCACCAGGGAAGCTCTCAAGTCCCCCACACTGGGGGCTTACAACCAGAAACACATCGGGTTTTCACACACCAGTGTTTCTGTTCTTAAATACGCGGTGTGGCCCGGGCAGCCTCCCCCGAGGCTTGGGGCACCCGCTCTCCTGGCTTCCAGGCTCAGTGTTTCCACACCGTCCTCCCCCGGGCCTGCTGCCTCTGCATCTACTTGCAGTTGTCGTTCAGCCATTCAGTCGTGTCCGACTCTTTGCGACCCCCTTGGCTGCAGCACGCCAGGCCTCCCTGTCCTTCACCATCTCCCAGACTTTGCTGAAACTCATGTCCATTGAGTTGGTGATGCCATCCAACCATCTCATCCTCTGTCATCCCCTTCTCCTCCTGCCTTCAACCTTTCCCAGCAGCAGGGCCTTTTCCAGTGAGATGGCTCGTCACATCAGGTGGCCCAAGTATGAGAGCTTCAGCTTCAACATCAGTCCTTCTAATGAATATTCAGGCTCGATTTCCTTTAGGATGGACTGGTTGGATCTGCTTTCGTGGTCTCCCCTTTTACAAAGACACAGCCGTCAGCCATAGAGGGCTGGGGCCCACCCACAGGACCGCGTCTCAATTTGATGATGAGCAAAAACTCTGCTTCTGAATAAAACCCTGTTGACAGGTGCAGGGTAAGAACGTGTATGTCTTCTGGGGCGGGGGGGTGGGGGACCCTGGGGACCCAGGGACGCAGCTCTGGGCACTTTCTCTCGCCTCCACTGTCCTCAGTCACTGTGGTGATGAGCTGAATACACTCTATGCAGGTCCTGGAGGCGAGGCCTGACCATCACATCACTCTTGGGCCCAGGAATGGGGAGCCCCCGCCAGCATGCAGGAGGCTTTCCCACAAGTACACACATGATCACACATACAGTGCACGCAGGGCCCACTTTATATCCCTCTTTCTAACCCCTTTCTAGCTACTTCTTTTCGTTGTCTGGGCTTTTATTTTGTTTGGGTCCCCGCCCCCCGCCCCAGTTAATAAAATACATGCTATAAAGGCAATTTTAAAAACTCATCTTTAATTCTAATGCCTTAAAGCACCACTCTGATCAACTTATAGTCTGTATTTATAAAATTGGTATTATACGGCACCATTTTGCCTCATGCTATTTTCACATAATATTATACTTAGGGTGCAGCATGGTTCAAGGAAATAATGACCCAGCTGGGTATCTTCCTATAAAAGATTATGTGTGAACAGATCTTAAAAAAAAAATTAACAGCTTCTCAAGGCACATTTCAAACAGAGCTGCTCAGGGCAAGACGAAAATAAATCTTGAAGGAAATGGATGGTTTACAAGGCTGGGAATTTCTGGAGATGGCTATGTGGGTGCATCCGTGGACCAAGCCTGAGGTGGACCAGCCACGCTGGGCGCCACTGGACACCAGTGTCCTCTAGGCCCTGGGTGGAGGGCACTCAGCTCCCGCCTCCTGACTCAGCAAGGTCGTGATGACACGTGGTAGGTCCCGCAGCTGAACAAACCGGCTCCCTGAACAAACTGGTGCAGATAAACCAGTGCTGCCCCTGGGCGATGCTGGAATATGCTTTTTCCTCAGCCCAGACCACCTTTCCCCTTCTTGTCGACATATCACACCTCCCACTCATTCAGTAACTCCTGGTAGGATGTTGCTTTGGTGGACCAGCCTCCATCCCTCCCCAGGATGGACTTGCTCCACGTTCCCTGCGTGCCTCTAGCCTGGCCTCAGTCTGGCTGCTCTGCGGGGGCTGGCTCACATGCTCCCCCGTAGCCTGGGCCCCTCCGAAGGCAGTGGCTATATCCCCTCCACCTCTGAGCTCCAGGTGCTGGCCCAGGGTCAGGCCCCCAGGATGAACCCAAATGCACGCTTGTTAAGTGACAGACACCCTGCACAGCCCCCTGGGGCTGAGACAGGGCGTGGACACGTGCAGGGCTGATACGAACAGACGTTGGCTTCACAGCAACCGTGGGTGATAAAATAAACTCTTACGCAAAGCTTTCTTTGTTTTTCAAAATGTAGGAGAAAACTGGGACTTCCCTGGTGGTCTGGTGGTTAAGAATCCACCTGCCAAGGCAGGGAACTTGGGTTCGATCTTTGGTCTGGGAAGATTCCACATGCTGTAAACCCAGGCACCACCACTGCTGAAACTCACGGGCTCCAGGGCCCTTGCTCAGCAGCCAGAGAAGCTGGAGCGCCGTGACTGGGGAGCAGCCCCGCCCGCCGCAACCAGAGAAACAAAGAGCCGCCGCAGCCAAAAGGTAGGAGGAGAATGGATTTGGAATCTCAGCTCTCTGACTTCCTGTGTGACCTTAGACAAGTCATCTGACCTCTCTGAGCCTCAGACAACTGATCCATGAAATGCCCTCTCTCTGCTCAGTCGCTCAGTCATGTCTGACTCTTTGCGACCCCCATGGACTGTAGCCCGCCAGGCTCTTCTGTCCATGGGATTCTCCAGGCAAGAATTCTGGACTGGGTTGGCATGACAGGGCTTCCGTGATAGCTCAATTGGTAAAGAATCCGCATGCAATGCAGCAGACCTGGGCTCAATCCCTGGGTTGGGAAGATCCCCTGGAGAAGGGAAAGGTTACCCTCTCCAGTATTTTGGCCTGGAGAATTTCATGGACTGTATAGTCCATGGGGTCGCAAAGAGTCGGACACAAGCGAGTGACTTTCACTTGGCATGTAATGGGAGACTGCTTATTCAGGGTGGCTATGTGTTTAAACAAGGCAGGTAAGGACATGAGAGGTCTAGCGTGAGGCCTCACACATTGCAAACCACAAACTGCAGTGATTACACGGATTAGCAATGGAAATAGCTGTGTGTCGTGACTTCACAATCGCCGCCGCCCTGTGGAACGTCACCTACTACAATCACCAGTGGACACGAGGCCTCCGCTCTGGAGCCTGGCTCCTCCACCACCAGGCCGTGCTGAGCGGTGCTGCAGAGAGGTTTGCGCTCAGATGGCCCCAGTCTCAGCTCCTCCACTTCCTGTGTGACCCTGGGCAAGTTGCTTAACCTCTCTGTGTCTAGAACTCAAAACAGTAACCCGCTAAGCGCCCGCTAAGTGCTAGCTGGCTGGAAGTCTACAGAATAAAACAGCAGAACTGAGAAGCCTGACCCCGCTTAGCTTGTACACACTGATTCCCTTCTTCTTCTCCTACCTGTCATTCTGGTGCCATTTAAGTGCAGACACTCGAGCTCTTTGACTGTGTAACACACTGTAAATAAGATCTACCTTAAGTCCATTTCTGGATTGCTTTTGCTACTTCCATTCAGAATGCTGAGTTGCTAACCAGGTATGGTTTTCCCTTCATTTGGTTGGGTGGTTGGTTGCTGTGCTACTTGAAAAGCCTCAACGTGAGGACAGAAGAAATCAAGGTCCGTTTTGCCCAAACATGGGGCAAACAGGAAGGTTTGGGTCTGTTCCTCATGACTTAGACAAGGTGCCCTTGCAGGAAATGATTATGAGACTTTCAGACGAGCAGGCCACAAGCTTCCTAGGGGTGGATTCACGGCTTTCTCACCACCAGGTGCCTAGTACCCAACACAGCGCCTGGCACACAGCAGGCGCTCAATATTTGCTGAATGAATCACCAGGAAACCACTTAGAGCAAGATCTCTGCCGCTTGACGTGGTGGCCTCTTATTTCAGTTACGGAGGCAGCTGCCAAGGCCTGGGGTCTCCGGGGAGATACACACACACACTCCTGGGCTCTTCATCAGCCCCCGAGGGCATGGACTAGACGGTGCCTGTAGAAGCTGCCGAACCTCCCAGGCCCGGCCGTCAGAGCTGTAACCCCAAACAAAGCGGAGCTTGCTTGTGAGGGCCGTGAGGGCGTGGAGACCAACACAGACGGGAGAAGGAAATGGTGCGAGCACGGGAGAGAGAGTGACGAGCAAAGCACTGTCCCGGGAGAGGAATCCGGGGGTCCTCTGCTCGGCCCAGGGACAGCCCTTCACCTCTGGGTCAGGACCACAGAGGCAGCAGGCGTCCACAACGCGGCAGAATCAGCGACGGGAAGGGTCAGGACCAGGGCTCTAGGGCCAGCCTAGCAAAGGCCGTTCCTGACATCTTGCGGGTGATGAACTATTCCCCCAGTGAAAGAGCAAACCTGCTCCTGACGGGAAAGAGTGAAGAGTCCGCTTGGACGAAAATAAGCGAGGCCGTCCTGCCATTCATCAGGCTGGGAAGAGACACGGAGCAAGCCAGCTGCCAAGTGAATAGCACGTGTTATTTCTCCCAAGGTCACCGTGGAAAATGCCACAGCACCCTCTCTTTGATGGATCACCTTTTATCAAAGACACTCCGGTCTGGCCCTGTTCTCTCACGTAAGATGGGGGGGCACCCAGTTATGGCCCCCGCCTCATGACACACACAGGAATGTGTCTAAGCCCTGCTTCTCCTGGCCCTACTCAGCACTAGAAACCTCAGGAGGGCTGACCCCCCTTCCCTTAGACAGCCCCCCACTCTGCCCCAAGATCTCCAGCTATGCTTCTACGCCACCCTGCCCCCAGGATCCACCGTGATGCTATAAGTACCCGCTGGGTCGAAGAGGAGGACCACTTCCCCAGGCCTGCTCCCAGGGATCCACATGTCTCCGAGAAATCTCCTACCAAAAGGATCAGTAACAACTCCCGTCTGGAGGGAATCCAGGAACAGATCTTGGGGGGCTCCTGGGCGTGTTCGCTCATCTGGAGCACCTCCTTCCTGTCCTGCTTCCCCCGCCCATCCAGGGCTCCTGGCCCTGGTCCCTCTGCCCCCTAACAGCTGCTGTCTCCCAGCCACACACCCACCAATTCATCTCAAAGCAAGGAAACTAAGACGTGCCCAAGAATCTGGAACTCAAACCAATACATTTAAAAAGAACAATTCTTATCCTGATTCAGGAGGGGCTGTGGTAGGAGGCAGGTTCTTCAATTCCAGTGTGAGACAAAAGAAAGGAAAAGAGCCAAGTCCACAGTATGGGTGATGGTGTTGTATTAAAGCGAATCTGGCCAGGTACTTGCCCGGTGGCCCAGTGGTTAAGACGCCACACTCACAATGCGGAGGGCACAGGTCCGATCCCTGGTTTGGGAAGCTAATCCCATAGGCTGAACAGTGTGGCCTAAAAGCAGCAAAGTTTTAAAAAAAAAAAAAAACAAAAAGAAAAAAATTAAGGCTTCCTTGGTGGCTCGGTGGTAAAGAATCTGCCTGCCAGTGCAGGAGACACGGGTTCGGTCCCTGGTCCAGGAAGACCCCACACGCTGCAGACCGACTAAGCCCACGAGCCACAGTGTTTGATCCAGGGCTTGACAGCCTGTGAGGTGCAGCTAAGAGCTTGTGCCCTGCAACAGGAGACGCCGCCTCGATGAGAAGCCCTCCACCACGACTAGACAGCAGACCCCGCTCAGCACAGCCAGAGAAGAGCCCCCGCAGCAACGAAGACCAGAGCAGCCAAAGCAAATAAATCACTTTCAACAAGAAAAAATGGAGCACACCAGGCCAGCTCCAGGGCCAGCCTGGCACCCAGGAGAATCAGACTGATCGTATGGCCAGTTGCTGCGGGCGGGGAGCGGCCCCAAGAACCCGAGGTTCATCACCCCACAGGAGGGACGCCACCCTAAAAGTGTGACAGGGAAGCATCTTCAATGAAGCCTTGTTCTCCCCGGGGCTCCGGGGAGGGCGCCTATCCATCTGAGACACTGAGCCCCGCCCTCAGGTCACAGCTGGGAAGGGACTGCTACATCCTGGGGTCCATTACTGTTAACAGCAGGAAGACTGACGTCTGTTTCAAGGAAGGAACTGTGAGCGGTGTTACAGTTGGAGAAACAGAGGTTGCTTCTCTCATGCTCAGCCACCGGCTGCTGCAAATCAAGCAGCCAATAACCTTCAAGAGGCGGGGTGGGAACGCAGAAGGGAGGTGCTAAGAAGAGAAGTAACTATCTTCCCAAGTGCAAAAAGGAAAAAAACAAAACACCCGAACCCTTTATTAGAAAAATATCAGAATTTGGTCAGTTCTACTCCCTCCCCTTAATTCAAATGTAGTTCATTTTTTGAAAGTACCCAACCAAGTAAACTGCCATAATGAGAAAAAAGAAGATAGCCTTACCTGTCCCCTCCCCACCCTCCCCTCTGCAATTCTCCTTCCCTCCGCCGACACAAATTCCAGTTTTCATCCTGAACTGATGTGCGTTAAACAGCTCACAAAGCACTTTCGCATGCAGCATGTCATTCTGTTTCTTTGACCAGCCACTGTGATCCGTCCTGCTGCTGAACTCAGAGGGTTTATGAGGCTCAGCCAAGGTGACAGCCTACAAGCAGGAGGGCTGGGTGTTCTTTCATTTCTGCACCCCAGATCCTGACCCCTCCTCAGCATCACCAGCCCTTGGCCATCAGAGGCACCTAGTGGAGCTGTGCATCAGACGGCCATGGAATCCAGGAGCATCACGCTCCAGAAAAAGTAAGAGACAGGCTCAAGGCACAGAGGAGGGGAGCTGCAGCCTGGAATTTGAAGCCAGGCACCGGGGCAGGTGTGTGGGTGGGGTGTCTCGGTGGCAGTTCTGTCTCCAGCCCTTCATGGAACATTAAGGTCAGCTGTCATCCTCCACTCTCCCCGTCCCCCCACCCGCTTTTAAAACTTCTGCCATTAATAGGTTCTCCTAATTCTTCTCTCCTTTTTTTTAAAACACACAGAGTCGGGGGGAAGGAAAGCGAGCCAGCTGGTCTTGGCCACCTTTCCCTAGAGACTGAAGGGCACATCCTGTACAAGGGAAGGTAATATACAATTCTGTGTGGCAGCCCACTTCTTGTAACTTCCTTCTCCTCACCTTGCAGAGGTCAGCTCCACACCCCACCCCCAACCGCCACCATTCAGCATGCTAAGCCAGTCTATCTCAGCCTCTCAGGCTAAGGGGCCTACAAAGCTAGGTGAAAAGGAACTGAAACAGCCCTCCCAAAGCAGCCATCCAAGTCTAAGAAACTCTCAGACTGTTGCCCCTCATGGCAGCCCCGGCCACTAGACGAAGATTCTCTGCCGTGTGTCATGCTGGCACCCGACTCTACTTGTCATTCACAGCATTCACTTGTCATTCACATGCCCCGGCTGGTGACTACTTTGGACTCACCTAGTGCATCACCAAGCTCTTGACAAACACTAAAAAAAATAAAGACGCATACAGACGCAGCTGCATTAGTAAAAAGCGAGCAGGTAACGGAGGGGTCTCGAATGTCTAGGAAACAATTTATCTGCTGTTTTTCTTTAAGAAGTCAGCTGCGAGAATGGTGAATGCGGCTGATTTTCTAAGCTTTGGAGTGATGCGCTAATCACCTGGAGAGGATGATTCGTCTTAACCTGGAGAGGAGAGTGACAGCAAACAGAGAGGGCCTGATCAGCGCTATTCTGAGCTGTTCAACAGCCCACGAACTAGAGCCTCTGATGGGGCTTCCCAAACAGGCTGTCTCTTACATGTCGTTGGTTGTTGCTGCAAAACACTCCAAGGATCTACCAACTACAGAGGACAAGTTCAGAGAGAGAGAGAACAGCTTTCTATCTAAGACATGCTGGGATACCAGGAACGGAGATGCTGGAGAAGATGGGTGGGGCAGGGGGGAAGATTCCTCACCACAGTGAGTGCCCACAGCCAAACCCAGGAGACATCACCCCCTTCAACTGCCACCACACTCTCTCTTCCCAAAAGCTAGACCTGCCCGTTCCCTTTTCAGGAGACTTCTGCATCTGCTCCATCCAAACCCGTGGGAGCTCTCCTCTAGGACTGCGGGCAAACAGCATTCGGGGACATCCTGGGATGGGAGGGACCTGGCCGTGTACTTCTGACAATGTTGGGAAATTAGACTGTTGGCCATTCACGGCACCCTGGGTGGGGAAACACTGGTGGTCTTGGATGGTTTCGTTTCATTTGGAATCATGCTAAATAATTATTTCTCATGTTGAGAAATCCACCTTGCCTTCTGAATGTGCCCCCCATCTTAATCTCCATCAGAAGATCTCACGTGCTGCATCTAAGACCTGCCCAGCACAGCCAAACACATTAATTAAATAAATAATAAATATTTTATAAATAATATTGACTTGGCATGTCTCTACTGCCTCCCAAAAGCAAAACAGAGACTCTTAGGAACTCTCATTCCAAAGTCTATCTCTTATTTCTCAACTCCAAATGAAAATTCAATGCTTAAGCATCCACCTGAGATTTCAACAGAGGTCACAACAAATACACGTGATTCCCAACTGCAAACTGACAGATTTTGGAATCTCTGTAGGTGTGTGCAAATCATATAAATGCAGGCTTCGATGAAAAGTGCAATTAACATTGTTTGTTAAACAAGTCTTGTTAAATAGACACTTAAGTGGAAAAAGACATTTAAAAGTATAAAGTAAATCTGAAGCAATTATCTCCTTTTTTTTGATTATGCAAACTCTCTTCAAACAGTTACAAGTCAGTTTCTGACCACTCCCGCTGCCTCTGTCCAGCCCTGAAAGGTTGTTCCCTTTTCTGTACTGTGGTAGGTGCTTCATTACTATAAACAGTATCAGAGTAAAATGCATGACTAACAAATTCGCATGACTGCATGGAGTGGGTGGCTGCAACCAATGGGCCGTAGACAGGAGGATTAAAGATACATTTTTTTTGCAACTGTAACTTTATGATCTTAAGAACATGCTCAAGACATTTATATAAAATATTCCAACCCAAGACACAGCAGGTCTAGCACACATGCCACATTAGAAATAGTGGCAGATGTATCTGCCAGTTCTGAGTCAGCGCAACGTTACAAATGAGAGTGCAGCTATTATTCTTTTCCTCATAAGATGATATCTTGAAGTTTCAAAAATAGCTCATTGAATCAGTAGTAATCCATCTGGATAACTGTATGCAGCTTGTATTATGTTGATTCAAATGAAAATCTGATTGCTTCATTGAAACGGTTCCAAAACGATATCCGTAATTCTGAAATTCTTGGCATAATCGAAGGTAGCTGAGATTTTTTTAATTGCTTCATTTGAAAAAGTTCATTAAAAAAAACATATTCATAATCATATATGTAAATGGAAATAATACACACAGCATTCTGTGCTATTGAGAACAGGTATAGATTTCTGGTCAATCAACACCAAACTCGTCTCTAGACATCCCCGGATTCACCTTGTATTATTTTCATTTTTGAAATTCTGGCAAGTTGAATTAGTCACGTTTCAAATAGTCTAGTATAATCACACAAACACACACACACACAGAGACATGAATGTAAATAAAACCGGAGAAATCCAAATAAGGTTGGTGCACTGTGTCAATGTCAGTTTTCTTATTGGCATGGTACGCTGTAGACGTGCAAGACGGCAACATTGGGGGAAACGCTGACGCGTGTATGGGATCTATCTGTATTGCTTCTTACGATCATATGAGCACCAATTATCTCAAAAAGTTAAAGAAAAGAACCAAGAAGGACGAACAATATATTATACCAGCATTTAGTTTTAAAAAGTATGTGTTCAGTTCAGTTCAGTCGCTCAGTCGTGTCCGACTCTCTGCGACCCCATGGACCGCAGCACGCCAGGCCTCCCTGTCCATCACCAACTCCAGGAGTTTACCCAAACTCATGTCCATTGAGTCGNGACGCGTGTATGGGATCTATCTGTATTGCTTCTTACGATCATATGAGCACCAATTATCTCAAAAAGTTAAAGAAAAGAACCAAGAAGGACGAACAATATATTATACCAGCATTTAGTTTTAAAAAGTATGTGTTCAGTTCAGTTCAGTCGCTCAGTTATGTCCAACTCTCTGCGACCCCATGGACCGCAGCACGCCAGGCCTCCCTGTCTATCACCAACTCCAGAAGTTTACCCAAACTCATGTCCATTGAGTCGGTGAGGCCATCCAACCATTTCATCCTCTGTCGTCCTCTTCTCCTCTTGCCCTCAATCTTTCCCAGCATCAGGGTCTTTTCTAATGAGTCAGCTCTTCGTATCAGGTGGCCAAAGTATCGGAGTTTCAGCTTCAACATCAGTCCTTCCAGTGAACACCCAGGACTGATCTCCTTTAGGATGGACTGGTTGATCTCCTTGCAGTCCAAGGGACTCTCAAGAGTCTTCTCCAACACCACAGTTCAAAGCCATCAATTCTTCAGTGCTCAGCTTTCTTCACAGTCCAACTCTCACATCCATACATGACCACTGGAAAAACCATAGCCTTGACTAGACAGACCTTTGTTGACAAAGTAATGTCTTCGCTTTTTAATATGCTGTCTAGGTTGGTCATAACTTACCTTCCAAGGAGCAAACATCTTTTAATTTCATGGCTGCAGTCACCATCTGCAATGATTTTGGAGCTCAAAACAATAAAGTCAGCCACTGTTTCTACTGTTTCCCCATCTATTTGCCATGAAGTGATGGGACCAGATGCCATGATCTTAGTTTTCTGAATGTTGAGCTTTCAGCCAACTTTTTCACTCTCCTCTTTTACTTTCATCAAGAGGCTCTTTAGTTCTTCTTCACTTCCTGCCTTAAGGGTGGTGTCATCTGCATATCTGAGGTTATTGATATTTCTCCCAGCATCACAGCCTTGACGTACTCCTTTCCCTATTTGGAACCAGGCTGTTGTTCCATGTCCAGTTCTAAGTGTTGCTTCCTGACCTGTATAGAGATTTCTCAAGAGTCCAGTCAGTTGGTCTAGGATTCCTATCTCTTTCAGAATTTTCCACAGTTTATTGTGATCCACACAGTCAAAGGCTTTGGCATAGTCAATAAAGCAGAAATAGATGTTTTTCTGGAACTCTCTTGCTTTTT
>SJYX01013608.1:205168-238112 GCA_006410675.1 Oreotragus oreotragus
AAGCCTGGCTTGGAGAATTTTGAGCATTACTTTACTAGCATGTGAGATGAGTGCAATTGTGCGGTAGTTTGAGCATTCTTTGGCATTGCCTTTCTTAGGGATTGGAATGAAAACTGACCTTTTCCAGTCCTGTGGCCACTGCTGAGTTTTCCAAATCTGCTGGGATACTGAGTGCAGGACTTTCACAGCATCATCTTTTAGGATTTGAAACAGCTCAACTGGAATTCCATCACCTCCACTAGCTTTGCTCGTAGTGATGCTTCCTAAGACCCATTTGACTTCGCATTCCAGGATGTCTGACTCTAGGAGAGTGATCACACCATCATGATTATCTGGGTCATGAAGCTCTTTTCTGTACATTTCTTCTGTGTATTCTTGCCACCTCTTCTTAATATCTTCTGCTTCTGTTAGGTCCATACCATTTCTGCCCTTTATTGAGCCCATTTTTGCATGAAATGTTCCCTTGGTATCTCTAATTCTCTTGAAGAGATCTCTAGTCTTTCCCATTCTACTGTTTTCCTTTATTTCTTCATACTGATCACTGAAGAAGGCTTTCTTGTCTCTCCTTGTTATTCTCTGGAACTCTGCATTCAAGTGGGTATATCTTTCCTTTCCTTCTTTGCTTTTCGCTTCTCTTCTTTCCAAAGCTGTTTGTAAGGCCTCTCCGGACAGCCGTTTTGCTTTTTTGCATTTCTTTTTCTTGGGGATGGTCTTGCTCCCTGTCTCCTGTACAACGTCACAAACCTCCATCCATAGTTCATCAGGCACCCTATCTATCAGATCTAGTCCCTTAAATCTATTTCTCACTTCCACTGTATAATCATAAGGGATTTGATTTAGGTCATACCTGAGTGGTCTAGTGGTTTTTCCCTACTTTCTTCAATTTAAGTCTGAATTTGGCAATAAGGAGTTCATGATCTGAGCTATGTGTAGGTCTTATGTATCTATACATATACAGACCCACCTGCTTACATGTACAATGTCAGAGTCATACATACATATGTCCTTCCTTATAGAAATAACCTATATATGCACACATATATGCTATTTCTGTAAGGATAACTAAGAAATCACTGACACTAACTCATTGGAAAAGACCCTGATGCTGCGAAAGATTGAGGGCAGGAGAAGGGGATGACAGAGGATGAGATGGTGGGTCAGTATCATTGACTCAACTGACATGAATTTGAGCAAACTCTGGGAAATGGCGACGGACAGGGAGGCCTGGCGTGCCGCCGTCCATGGGGTTGCAAAGAGTCGGACACAACTGAGCGACTGAACGACAAACGGTGATTGCTGCCGAGGAGGAAACCTAAAGAAAGAGAGAGGATGCTCATTTGCTTTTCATAGCACAGCCCTCCCTGTCTGGTGAATTTGGGCATTTGGCGGTGCTGTTGCCGTTACTCATTTAAAAAATAGCTTGAGCATGAGGACAAAAATAGACATTCTGCATTTTGTCAAAAACTCAAACTAACAGAAACAAGCAACGTATCTCAGCATACACTGCAAGCCTAGCAAGCTACACAGAAAGTCCTAACAGTAACGCCACGCAAACAGAGGGCAGAAGGGACGCCTCTTACGGCTGGAGACGCAGTAGGACAGCCGGCAGTTGATCTTCCGGAAGAGCTGCCTGTTCACCGGCCAGAGGAGGAGCGAGCAGAGCTGCGCGGCGTTGATGAGGAGCCCGGAGGCAATGAAGACGTAGCAGAAGATGAGGTGGCAGAGGAAGTGAGACTTCAGCAAGGCGGCGAGGCCCATGCTGGGGCGTGCTCCTCGCCCGGGCAGCAAACACCACCGCAGAACGCGGCCAGCGGGGCTGGAGGCTGGGACTCGGCAGGGGGCCTGAAACACACACCGAGGCCAAGCGTCAGAAAAGGTGTTCCTGCGCCCTTAGAGGCGGGGGGAGAAACACTCAGAAGACAAACACACTCTCAAGACCACACTGTGCAGGCGGGGATTTCTTTTGTACCTTGCAAACATTTATATAGTGCTTCCTTTACCTCCGGCACAGTTTCAGCCCTTTAAAAGAATATTCTTGTTGAGCCACTCAGTCGTGTCCGACTCTTTGCGACCCCATGGACTGCAGCCCGCCAGGCTTCCCTGTCCATCACCAGCTCCTGGAGCTTGCTCAAATTCAGGTCCATCGAGTCGATGATGCTATCTAACCACCTCATCCTGTCATCCTCTTCTCCTGCCTTCAAGCTTTCCCAGCATCAGTCTTAAAAAGAATAGTTCCTCTGATCATCCTAATACCTGTTAGGCAGGCACTATTGTTACAGAGAAGGAAGTGAGGTTCCAGAGAGGGTAAGCTGCCCGCCTGAACACTGCCCCCCCGAGACTCCCCTTCCCTCCCCGCCTCATCTCCAGACCTCAGCCCAAACATCCCTTCTTCTGGTGAGACCTCCCTGCACGCACGCCTGCCCTGGGGAGAGTGGGGCCACTCCTGGGGTGGTGCTAGGGGCGGGGGTGGGGCGGGTGGTACCCCCTGCAGTTACGGTGTTACTAGTTCAACTGTTGGCCTTCTGACCCTGGACTGTCCCTTCTCCGGGGCACACAACTATCCTGAAGATCGTCACCGTCTCTCCGGCCCTTGGAGCAGTCACTGGCACAGAATTGGAGCTTAATTTTAAAAATAAAATTTTTAAATTTTATTTATGGCCCATGGGGCTTCCCTGATAGCTCAGTTGGTAAAGAATCCACCTGCAATGCAGGAGACCCCAGTTTGATTCCTGGGTCGGGAAGATCCGCTGGAGAAGGGATGGGCTACCCACTCCAATATTCTTAGGCTTCCCTGGTGGCTCAGCTGGTAAAGAATACGCCTGCAATGCAGGAGACCTGGGTTCAATCCCTGGTGGGGAACATCCCCTGGAGAAGGGAAGGGCTACCCACTCCGGTATTCTGGCCTGGAGAGCTCCATGGACCGTATAGTCTATGGGATCGCAAAGAGCTGGACACGACTGAGTGACTTTCACTTTCACTGGTGGTCCACCGTTTAAGACCCTGAGCTTCCACTGCAGGGGGAGCAGCTTAGATCCCTGGCCAGGGAATTAAGATCCCTTATGCCAAACAGGCAAAAAAAAGGAAAAAAGAAAAATAATTTCCTGAATTGAATAAAAATGAAATACAACACATCTACTTAAAAATTATGGGATATACATATATGTATCTGTGGAATGACTTAATGAAGGTTAAACAGAGATCACCTTTGGGATGTCGATAAATACAAATAACCAGCTAGGAAGGCAAGAGAACCACCCTACCACACTCCTGATATACATCCACACACGCACACTTAAGAGTTCCAAAGTCGAACAGAAACTCAAAACATGCACAACAGTAGCCTCACAGCCCTGTCATCAGTCTCCAACCCCTAATGAAATAACTGTTCAGGTAAAGTTATGACCCACCTAGACAGCATACTAAAAGCAGAGACGTTACTTTACCATAATGTTCCATCTAGTCAAGCCTATGGTTTTTCCAGTGGTCATGTATGGATGTGAGAGTTGGAATGTGAAGAAGGCTGAGTGCCCAAGAATTGATGCTTTTGAACTGTGGTGTTGGAGAAGATTCTTGAGAGTCCCTCGGACTGCAAGGAGATCCAACCAGTCCACCCTAAAGGAGATCAGTCCTGGGTGTCATTGGAAGGACTGATGTTAAAGCTGAAGCTCCAGTACTTTGGCCACCTCATGCGAAGAGAGGACTCATTGGGAAAGACTCTGATGTGGGAGGGATTGAGGGCAGGAGGAGAAGGAGATGACAGAGGATGAGACGGTTGGATGGCATCACCGACTCGATGGACATGAGTTTGGGGGACTCTGGGAGTTGGTGATGGGACAGGGAAGCCTGGCGTGCTGTGGTTCATGGGGTCGTAAAGAGTCAGACGCAAATGAGGGACTGAACTGAACTGAACTGAAGCGAATAAAGCCTTTGAGGAACAGCCAAAAGACAGGAGGTTGAAATACTCTGACAGGGAAAAAATAAGCTGAGGACAGCTGAGAACATCACCCACAGCAGACCTGCTCCTCCTGGAACCAGGACAAACTGCAAACCGCCCAGGAAGTGCCGGGATTACAGATTACTTTCTGAAGAGCCTAGACTTCATTACAATCTTTACCAATGATACTCCTCCCCCAAATCCATTTGACAGTATCACATATATGATCTCATTTTAAGCCTCAGATGGATCCCATGAATAGTATTATCACCCCATTTTTTGGAGTAAGAAACTGAGGTGCCCCATAGCTTGGGGCGCCCCATAGTTCAGTAACACATCTTCAGACTCAGGTGGATGTCCGAGCTCTTTGGCTTCCAGCACTCCAGGCAGCTTTGTTCCTGGGGGAGGGAGGTGGGGGGTTCTCTTGGGTTCAGAACTCCCCTGTGCAGAGCAGCCCAGAAACGAGCCTGGGGCAAAACCAGTGGTGCCTTCAGAGAAGATCTCAATTCCAGACTGCGCAGAGCGGGGGCGTGGGGCCCACTTCCGGATGTGTATAAGAGACAGGATGGGACCAGATGACATGATCTTCATTTTCTGAATGTTGAGCTTTAAGCCAACATTTTCACTCTCCTCTTTCACTTTCATCAAGAGGCTCTTTAGCTCTTCTTCCCTTTCCTGCTCCTCCTGGAACCAGGACAAACTGCAAACCGCCCAGGAAGTGCCGGGATTACAGATTACTTTCTAAAGAGCCTAGACTTCATTACAGTCTTTACCAATGATACTCCTCCCCCAAGTCCATTTGACAGTATCACATATATGATCTCATTTTAAGCCTCAGATGGATCCCATGAATAGTATTATCATCCCATTTTTTGGAGTAAGAAACTGAGGCGCCCCATAGCTTGGGGCGCCCCATAGTTCAGTAACACATCTTCAGACTCAGGTGGACCTCCGAGCTCTTTGGCTTCCAGCACTCCAGGCAGCTTTGTTCCTGGGGGAGGGAGGCGGGGGGTTCTCTTGGGTTCAGAACTCCCCTGTGCAGAGCAGCCCAGAAATGAGCCTGGGGCAAAACCAGTGGTACCTTCAGAGAAGTTCTCAATTCCAGACTGCGCAGAGCGGGGGCGTGGGACTCACTTCCAGGTCTCCTAGGCTGTTTTTGTTTAATTTTTGGCTGCACTGGGTCTCCACTGCTTTGCCCTGGCGCTCTCTAGTCGCAGCGCGCAGAGGCTACTCTCGGTGCCGTCCGCCAGCTCCTCACTGCGCTGGCTTCTCGCTGCAGAGCATGGGTTCTAGCANGGTCTCCTAGGCTGTTTTTGTTTAATTTTTGGCTGCACTGGGTCTCCACTGCTTTGCCCTGGCGCTCTCTAGTCGCAGCGCGCAGAGGCTACTCTCGGTGCCGTCCGCCAGCTCCTCACTGCGCTGGCTTCTCGCTGCAGAGCATGGGTTCTAGCATGCAGGCTCAGTAACCGTGGGCTTGCGCAGCCCCGAGACATGTGGGACCCTCTCGCACTGGGGACTGCCCCCCCGTCCCTGCATTGGCAGGCAGATTCTGCACCACTGGACGACCAAGGAAGCCCCCCTGTGCTGGTTCTGAGGACAGTCTTGGGCAGAAGGACAGTCATAGGTGCTTTCCTATAAAACATTACCCCTGCTGCGATTCATGGGGTCGCAAAGAGTCAGACACGACTGAGCGACTGAACTGAAATGAACTGAGACTATTTGCAAGGCAGGCTCTGATTCCTGTATGTTTCTGAGAGGAGGGAGATCGAAAGCACTGTTGGCCTGACTTCCCTGAAGTCAGCTCAGCTCAGCTCAGCTGAGGCCTCCATCTCCCCAGAAGTCCTGCTCTCTGGCACAAAGCCAGGACCCCACAGGGGCTGGAAAAGCCCACCTTTGACCTTTTTCAGACAGCTTGGCCCAGAGTCACCTCCAAGCTGTCAAACTCTTCACCTGGTTACAACACACCCAGTGTCTCTCGAAGGAGCAGACACTAAGCTGCCAGCTCCCTCGCAATGCACTTGACTTTCAGGAGCTCATGAACAGGAGTGATGGACATTGGTTACAGTTTGGAAGCAGCTACTGTTCGAGGCTGAATATCCTCTTGCTTTATTCATTGCCCTTGGATTAGCCACTAAAAGCTCCCAGACAGCCTGGGCCAGAAGAAGTCTGATTCTTCACCGAGTTTCTGGGACCTAGTGTTTGGAGAGTATTTGACAAATCCTTCGCTTTGTTGATTTAACACTTAGAAAGGGAAGTCAGCTGACACTGGAAATGCGAGGGATGAAATGCTGCCTTCCTCAGTTTCTAGGCAGAGTAGGGCATTACGAAGAAAAAGTAGGATTGTTTTTCTTTATAAAAGTCCAAGGACCAGCATGCCCTTTAGTAAAATTCTTGCTAGCCCTGCAGGAACCGGGGGGTCTAACACAATGTCGGTGATACTTAGAATCGTGAACAGGGCATGAGGGGACCACAGACAGACAGACCTTGGATGGCGTGGTTCTGCCCCAATTCCTTTCCTAGACTGTTGTGGGCTTCAGGTTTGAAGCTCTGTTATACTTCTTACTGGTCATGTATCCTCAGGTGAATTAACTTTTCTGAATCTCAGCTTTATATGCTACAAAAAAAAAAAAAAAAAACAGTAAATTGCACCCAAAATTCCAAGGAGGCTATTGATTTTTGTAAACTTCAGTTGATTCTCAGATTTATATTCAGGAGCAAAACCCACAAAAGCACTGAAGGAATTTTATGATGAAGACTAAGGGAAGTCGTGTCACGAGAAGTTTCCTGGTGGTCCAGTGGTTAGGGATCCACCTGGAGACAGGTGGACACAGGTTCGACCCCTGGTCTGGGAAGATCCCACGTGCCGTGGGGCGGCTAAGCTGGCATGACGCACCTGCTGAGTCCAAGCACCCTAGAGTCTGTGCTCCACAACAAGAGGAGGCACCACAATGCAAAGCCCACACACTGCCACAAGAGAGTAAACCCACGCTCACCCCAACCAGAAGAAAGCCTGTGCAGCAATAAAGACCCAGCACAGCCAAAAATAAAAAGTAAACAAAGTTATTATGAAAACAAACAAAAAAAGAAGTGCTGTGAGTCTGTAAAACAGTTAATTGACTTTAGCCTTAGGGCTCATTAATGAAAGAGAGACAAGGCTAAACTACCTGGGCGGGGGGGTGTCCCGTGGGTGAATATGTGTTGTATGTCTTAAGCTTATTCCAGTTTGAAGTTGGTGGGAGGGGACCCTCCCACCCTTCTTCACTGAAGGCAAGCTTTCTCTCTACTATAATTTGCCAATTTAGTGGCATGCTGAGGACGGTAAAGAATCTGCCCACAATGCAAGAGACCCGCGTTCTACCCCTGGGTCAGGAAGATCCCCTGGAGAAAGGAGTGGCAGCCCACTCCAGGATTCTTGCCTGGAAGATGTCATGGACAGAGGAGCCTGGCAGACTACATTCCCAGGGTTGCAAAGAGTCAGGGACACGACAGAGCAACTAACGTTGAGAATGGATGGTACAAAGATCTGACCGTGATGAAAACAGGTAGAGAGAAAGCATTTTAAGTTCTTTACCATTTCCCCTGATTTTCAGTGAAAGGGTTATGGGTGGTTTCTCTTTTCTTCCTGGGGTTTATTGCTCTTTTCTACAATGAGATCCTCCCCCTTCCAGGACACAGAGCCCAATGGGCACATTTCCCAGCATCCCTGCTGATGGTTAGATGCAGCCAGTGGATAGAGCTCCCAGGGTGATGGAGCTGGTACCTGCCGGCGAGAGGAAGGGCTACAGGGTGGGCTCACCCATCAGGTGAGTGGAAAGGTGGAAATCCAACCCATCAACCAGAGAAGCTCTGGAATGTGCAGGCAATCTGAGGCCACCTGGACTCCTGGTGAGGGTGGTACAGGCCAGCTGCTAGAGGGGAAGGATCTGTGCAGAACATCTGAATGCGGCAGCTCTGGCCAAAAACCCGGGCTCAGCCACCTTCTAGCTCCATCTGCTACTGAACTTCCACAGCCCCCGGCTTCCTCCTCTGTGAAATCAGAACAATATCGCCAACACGAGGTTGCTGTAAAGCTCAAGTATAATAAAGCCTGGGAGCCTGGGAGCCTGGGAGCCGTAACTACTGAAGCCCACACATCCTGGAGCCTGTGCACCTCAACGAGAGAAGACATCACGAGGAGAAGCCTGAGCGCCGTAACGAAGAGAAGCCCCCACTCGCCGCAACTGGAGAAAGCCGGCACAAAGCAACGCAGACCCAGTGCAGCCAGAAAGACATTAAATAAACGAGTGATCCTGTTTGAAAAAGAAGAGAAAAGAGGCAAAGAGGGAGCAGCTAAGATGTACTGCTTTGGAATCCTTGGGAAAGCCAAGGAGATGTAAATCAGTTTTCCTTCTCACTCCATATCTGGATCCTGATGTTTTCTTTCATTTTCCGTGAAGTATGCTAGAACATTTCCTCCCCCGTTTGTTTTCACTCTAACCTATCCTTTACTGCTAGTGACTCTGAAATGGGGAGTAATACGTTCACCAAAACTCACGTGGACGGTACCCTCTTAACTAGGCAAAGTCTTGGCACAGTGTGGGGATGATGAAGTGGATTTCAGAATAAGGAGAAGTGCCAGCCAGCAGGATGCTTGCATTAGCCTCGTGTTTCCCACGCAGATTTCCACCCTGATACTGCACAGCGCAGAGAAGCAGGCGTGCAAACACAGCAGAGCCTTGCTTCCTGGGACTCCTGTGGGGCCAGGGGTGGGAATACAGACAGCGCCACGTGCTGGCCGCCCGCCACCCGTGGAAGAAGCTACAAAAGCAGCTCAGAATCTCGCCACCAGAGAACTGAGGCTGCACCCTTCTCTGAAGATGCACGTCGAGCTTCAGCATGAAGCATCGAGTTTGACAACGAATGGGAGGACCTGAGGTAAGCTCGAGTTAAGATTTAAGTCTCTGCCCTGGTCAATACTCTGCAGCTATTAAATAAGCATGAACTTCAGACACACTCAGGAAGAGACTAAACTGGAAACAGGATGCGCTCTCTCACTAGCTTGCTTCAAAGATGTTGTTTGGCTTTTTCGTACCTGTACATGACAGAACTAAACCAGGCCAGGGTTTCTGAAGAAGCCGAAGCTCCCTTCCCAAGAAACCACTCCAGGTGGAATTGCTGTGATGCCTGGGATCTATCTGGTGTCTTCACTGAAATCTTAACCCCTTACTCAGGGTCTTTTAATCCCAAACACCAGAACGCTGTTCACAGAACAGAAAAGAAACTGAAGAAATGCTAGTTGAAACAATGCTATTTTTTATATTCCAAACTAAAATGGGTAATACACCACTTTAAATGAGACGAGGTAAGTCGGGACCCATTCTCGGTGTGAGGACCGCCACTGCGGCTTTCAGAAAGCGATGCGACACACAGAACGGGCTCAGCATCTTCACCACCTGAGGTCCTAAACCCACCTTTGACCACCTCTCTCAAGGATAAAATTAGCTGTCAGGAAATTCTCTCTGCACCAAGATATTCCACCAGTACTATTTAGAGGCACCCAAAAATAGAAACCACTTACATTTCTGACAGGAGGAAACAATCAAGTGAGTTATGGGAAACCCACACAGTCAAAAGAGGAACGTTGCAGTATAATAGGTTTGTAGTAGTAAGACGCAGAAGAGGGCGGCAGAGGATGAGATGGCCGGATGGCATCATCGATGCAATAGACATGAACTTGGGCAAACTTCAGGAGACGGGGAGGGACAGGGAGACCTGGAGTGCTGCAGTCCATGGGGTCGCAAAGAACCGGACGTGACATGGATACATTTTTGTTATGATATTAGGAGATAAAGGTCACTAAATTATATATAGAAAGAATAATTACAAATCTAAAAAAACACTGTGTGTGTGTTAGTCACTCACTTGTGTCCGACACTTTGTGACCCCATGGACTGTAGCCCACCAGGCTCCCCTGTCCATGGGATTCTCCAGGCAAGAATACTGGAGTGGGTAGCCATTCCCTTCTTCAGAGGATCTTCCCAACTCAGGGATCGAACCCACGCCTCCTGCACAGCAGGCAGATTCTTTACCGCCTGAGCCACCAGGCAAGCCCTCTAAAAATAGCACCAGCTGTTATCTCTGTGGTTGTGCTCCTGGACCAGTATTTGGGGTCTAGAAGGCAGAAAATGTCCAGGGACATGGTGCCCTGTGGGAAAGGGATACAGGTTCCGACCCAGGTGAGATGAGGGGTAGGGTGTTTGCGTCATCCAGTTTTCAGATCTCAAGTTCTACTTTCGGTTAAATACATTTAGCAAAAATCTCCAAGAGGGCAGCAACTGACTTGTGGCAGTTTGAGGCAGTCACTCGGCACTCCCTCTTGAGAAGCAAGGATAAATTTAGTTTTTGGATTCCTGGGAGTTACACGGGCCCACAGCCCAAAACAAAACTGAAGAGGATGTGTTCTACCCTGAATCCAACTGTCTCCAGGACCATCTCTAACTAAAATATTCCTCAATTAAAAAATGATCACCGTCTAATGGGCTGGCAGAAGCCTCTATAAAATTAGCTTATTTAAAATTTGATGGATCAGTCCTTTGTCTAATATTCCTGTACTCTCCATGAAGTCCATTAAAACAAACCAAACTCCGGAGAAGTCATAAATCATACTCAACTTTTTCATTACATCCGATAATAAATAACCCTCAGTCTCTTTCCAGAATCTAATTTTAGGATAATAAAAACATAAGTCTGCAGAAAACTGAAGTTTCTAAGTTTAACAGTTGTTTCTGAACAGCTTATAAGAGAAAAACANGTGTGCTCCTGGACCAGTATTTGGGGTCTAGAAGGCAGAAAATGTCCAGGGACATGGTGCCCTGTGGGAAAGGGATACAGGTTCCGACCCAGGTGAGATGAGGGGTAGGGTGTTTGCGTCATCCAGTTTTCAGATCTCAAGTTCTACTTTCGGTTAAATACATTTAGCAAAAATCTCCAAGAGGGCAGCAACTGACTTGTGGCAGTTTGAGGCAGTCACTCGGCACTCCCTCTTGAGAAGCAAGGATAAATTTAGTTTTTGGATTCCTGGGAGTTACACGGGCCCACAGCCCAAAACAAAACTGAAGAGGATGTGTTCTACCCTGAATCCAACTGTCTCCAGGACCATCTCTAACTAAAATATTCCTCAATTAAAAAATGATCACCGTCTAATGGGCTGGCAGAAGCCTCTATAAAATTAGCTTACTTAAAATTTGATGGATCAGTCCTTTGTCTAATATTCCTGTACTCTCCATGAAGTCCATTAAAACAAACCAAACTCCGGAGAAGTCATAAATCATACTCAACTTTTTCATTACATCCGATAATAAATAACCCTCAGTCTCTTTCCAGAATCTAATTTTAGGATAATAAAAACATAAGTCTGCAGAAAACTGAAGTTTCTAAGTTTAACAGTTGTTTCTGAACAGCTTATAAGAGAAAAACAGAGTTTTAACTCTAATCTAAGGAAACCAGGGCTCAACTAAACCCAGATGGATAACCTAGGTAACTTTTTCTGTCATGCTGCTAAGTCACTGCAGTCGTGTCCGTTTCTGTCATGAGAAAAAGCAAAGATAAAAGGAATTAAATGAAGCATTCTCTAAGGCCTTTTGTAGCTCTGGCATTTACAAGACTGAAATATCTGGAGTGAAATTTCAGGCCTCCTGAACAGTAACCAGGGCAGCAGGGTAAGTCTACTGAAAGTTTTACACACACATTATCTCAATAACTGTCACCAAAACCTACTCTGGAAGGCACTGTTATCCCCATTTTACAGATAAAGAAGCTGAGGTTTAGTGAGACTAGTGAAATACAGCGCTAGTCACTCTTTGTGACCCCGTGGGCTATAGCCGACCAGGCCCCTCTGTCCATGGAATTCTCCAGGCAAGAATACTGGAGTGAGTAGCCTTTCCCTTCTCTAGGGGATCTTCCCGACCCAGGGATTGAACCCAGGTCTCCTACTTTGTAAGCAGGTTCCTCACCATCTGAGCCACCAGGGAAGCCCTCAGTGAGACTAGGTGACGTGCAAAGGTCAAATGGGGGGTAAAGGTCTGAAGCCCTAGCTCAGGTCAGGCTGCTTTTAACACAGGAAGTCCAAGGCAGCTGCACTCCATATGCACTTGGCCTTATTTCATGGACTTGGGCCCATATTTCGGCTCCTGCTCCCTTGTCTGACTGTTGGGCTGGTCACGAGTCTCTGAGCCACTGCCCCACCAGTCTTGCAGAGCCCCCGTTCGCACCTTCCTTCCAGGTGGAATGCCTGCCGTCTCCAAACCCCATCTGGCTCTCCCACCGTTCCTGGGAGCCAAGAGCTCTGACATCGTGGCATTGGGGCAGCTGGAGGGGACTGGCGCCTAACTGCGTCTCCAGCAACCGATGGCGCGTGAACTACTTCATAAGACATTCAGTCTAAAACGCATTTCTAAATTATGCTCAATCCCTGGAAGTTTCCAAAAAATTTTAAGAAGTCCTGATACAACTCTCCTATCATGAAACCCAAAACTGAAATGAGATGAGGAAAATTAATCTTCCAAGTGGGGAAACAGCCACCTTTCTGCCTTGAGTCTATGCCAATCAATCACGAAAGCTTTTCAGAAATGGAGGACGGGTGGAGGCTGAACGCAGACTCTTGTGATCTTCACACTCGTCCTGCTGCCACATGGCGTGGCTGTCCGCTCAGTCACACACCTGTGAAGGCTGAAAATGCATGGAAACCGAAGGAGAGAAAGGCCGGGGAGATGGCGGGCGACCAGCTCTGGGCCCCCGGGGGCGGGTGTGAGGGACGTGCATCAGCAGTTGGCACCAGACACAAAAAAGAGAGCTTTGTTCAGTTTAGAAACCACCTCCTTCTGAGCCCTGCCGTCACCACGGCAACCTGGTCAGGACAGCGGTCTCACCACCCTGCCCACCTCTTTCCCTCCCACTCTGGCCGTGACAGAGCCACTGGGCCAAGGAACCCAGCCCAAGGGGACCCTCGGCAGGCGGCTGCTGGTGTCAAGTCCATCCACCCACTGTGCGACCTTGGGAAACGAACTTGTCACCTCTGAGCCTCAGTTTCTGCATCTGTCTAATGGAGGCAATAATCCTGCCTCCGGGATCGCTGCCGCAGGAGGTGCAGCAGCCGGCTCAGGCCGCGGAGGGCGCTTCTGTGCGCCTGTGTTCCCTGTTTAACCAGGCTGCTGGCCACACGCCCCTCCTTCACCTGCTTCCAGTCCCCCAGCCCCAAAGCAGCTACCATCTTTTCTTACTAAACTTTCTGCTTGTGGCTCTCATGAGTCATTCCTTTTGCTTGTTTTCATGAGATTTTCCTCATTTGAACTTCTTTTTCAGACATCCACACAATCCAGAATGACTCTGAGCCAAAAGCAGGCATGTAAGACCCCACCGAAGGCCATTCACCAGTTTTAGTGAAGTTACTGTGTCTCTGCTCCTGCCGAAGGAAGGTAGTTTCAGAGCCGTGAGTTCTGAGGTTCTCTTCACGATGATGGATGTGCTAACTTGCTTCAGTCATGTCCTTCTCTTTGAGACCCTCTGGTCTGTACCCCACCTGGCTCCTCTGTCCATGGGATTCTCCAGGAAAGAATACCAGGGTGTGTTGCCATGCCCTCCTCCGGGGGATCTTCCCGACCCAGAGATCGAACCCGCGTCTCCCATGTCGCCTGCATTGGCAGGCAGGTTCTGCAGCAATGCGCCACCTGGGAAGCCCATCATGATGGGTGATACCTGTCAGTTCCCACAGACCGAGTTAAAGAAATGAGTCGAAGAAAACAGCATGGAGGAGCCTCATAAAAACTAAAGGTAGAGTTGCTATCTGATCCAGCAACCCTACCCCTGGGTATAGCAGAGAAAACTACAATCTGAAAGGATGTGTGCACCCCTATGCTCACAGCAGTACTGTTCACGAAAGCACTGTTCACCTCATGTCTGTCAACAGATGATGGCTAGAGACTTGTACATACAAACAATGGGAAACCAAAACTGGGGAGATATGTACATGCATACAGCAGGAAAACAAGACCGGTTACTAGCTGTGGCTCAGACTGTGGCTCAGATCATGAGCTCCTTATTGCCAAACTCGGACTGAAATTGAAGAGAGTGGGGAAAACTACTAGACCATTCAGATATGACCTAAATCAAATCCCTTACGATTACACAGTGGAAGTGCCAAATAGATTCAAGAGATTAGATCTGCCAGACAGAGTGCCTGAAGACTATGGTCAGAGGTTCGTAACACTGTACAGGAGGTGGGGATCAAAACCATCCCCAAGGAAAAGGAAGGCAAAATGGCTGTCTGAGGAGGCCTTACAAATAGCTGAGAAAATAACAGAAGGGAAAGGAAAAAGGAGAAAAGGAAAGATATAAGCATCTGAATGCAGAGTTCCACAGAATAGCAAGGAGAGATAAGAAAGCCTTCCTCAGTGATCAATGCAAAGAAACAGTGGAAAACAACAGAATGGGAAAGACTAGAGATCTCTTCAAGAAATTTGAAGATACCAAGGGTATATTTCATGCAAAGATGGGCACAATAAAGGACAGAAACCATATGGACCTAACAGAAGCAGAAGATATCAAGAAGAGGTGGCAAGAATACACAGAAGAACTGTACATAAAAATCTTGATTACCCAGATAACCACAATGGTGTGATCACTTACCTAGAGCCAGACATCCTAAAGTGTGAAGTCAAGTGGCCCTTAGGAAGCATCACTACGAACAAAACTAGTGAAGGTGATGGAATTCCAGTTGAGCTATTTCAAATCCTGAAAGATGATGCTGTGAAAGTGCTGCACTCAATATGCCAGCAAATTTGGAAAATTCAGCAGTGGCCACAGGACTGGAAAAGGTCAGTTTTCATTCCAATCCCAAAGAAAGGCAATGACAAAGAATGTTCAAACTACCGCACAATTGCACTCATCTCACACACTAGCAAAGTAATGCTCAAAAGCCAGCCTTCAACAATATGTGAACCGAGAACTTCCAGATGTTCAAGCTGAATTTAGAACAGGCAGAGGAACCAGAGATCAAATTGCCAACATCCACTGGATCATTGAAAAAGCAAGAGAGTTCCAGAAAAAAAACATCTACTTCTGCTTTACTGACTATGCTAAAGCCTTTGACTGTGTGGATCACAACAAACTGTGGAAAATTCTTAAAGAGACAGGAATACCAGATCACCTTATCTGCCTCCTAAGAAATCTGTATGCAGGTCAAGAAGCAACAGTTAGAACCGGACATGGAACAACAGACTGGTTCCAAATTGGGAAAGGAGTACGTCAAGACTGTATACTGTAACCCTGTTTATTTAACTTATATGTGGAGTACATCATCCAAAATGCTGGGCTGGATAAAACACAGTTGGAATCATGACTGCTGGGAGAAATGTCAATAACCTCAGATATGCAGATGACACCACACTTAAGGCAGAAAGTAAAGAGGAACTAAAANCAAGACTGTATACTGTAACCCTGTTTATTTAACTTATATGTGGAGTACATCATCCAAAATGCTGGGCTGGATAAAACACAGTTGGAATCATGACTGCTGGGAGAAATGTCAATAACCTCAGATATGCAGATGACACCACACTTAAGGCAGAAAGTAAAGAGGAACTAAAAGCCTTTTGATGAAAGTGAAAGAGGAGAGTGAAAAAGCTGGCTTAAAACTCAATATTCAAAAAACTAAGATCACGGCAACCAGTCCCATCACTTCATGGCAAATAGATGGGGAAACAATGGAAACAGTGACAGACTTTATTTCCTTGGGCTCCAAAAATCACTGCAGATGGTGACTGCAGCCATGAAATCAAAAGATCCTTGCTTGGAAGAAAAGCTATAACAAACCTAGAGGGCATACTGAAAAGCAGAGACGTTACTTTGCTGACAAAGGTCCATCTAGTCAAAGCTATGGTTTTTCCAGTGGTCATGTATGGATGTGAGAGTTGGACCATAAAGAAAGCTGAGAGCCGAAGAATTGATGCTTCTGAACTGTGGTGTTGGAAAAGACTTTTCAGAGGCCCTTGGAGTGCAAGGAGATCAAACCAGTCCATCCTAAAGGAAATCAGTCCTGAATATTCACTGAAACAACTGATGCTGGAGCTTGAATGTTTGGCCACCTAATGTGAAGAACTGACTGATTAGACAAGACCCTGATGCTGGGAAAGTTTGAAGGCAGGAGAAGGGAATGACAGAGAATGAGATGGTTGGATGGCATCACCAACTCAATGGACATGAGTTTGTGCAAGCCTTGGGAGTTGGTGATGGACAGGGAAACCTGCGTGCTGCAGTACATGGGGTCACAAAGAGTCAGAGATGACTGAGCAACTGAAATGAACTGACATAATGGAATACTACTCAGCCACAAAAAGCAATGAAATAATGTCATTTGCAACAACATGGATGTACCTATAGATTATCATACCAAGGGAAGTCAGAAAGAGAAAGACATATACCAGATGCTATCACTTGTGTGTGGAATCTAAAATATGGCACAGATGAACTTTTCTGGGAAATAGAAACAGACTCAGATGCAGAGAACAGACTTGTGATTGCCAAGGGGGTGGGGGGTGGGGTGGGGAAGGGATGGGTTGGGAGTTTGGGGTTGGCAGATGCAAACTGTCTTGTATAGGATGGATAAACAACGTGGTCCTCCTTATAGCACAGAGAACTAGATTCAACATCCTGTGATAAACCAAAATGGAAAAGAACATTAAAAAGCACGTATGTATGTGTATAACTGAGTCACTTCACAGTGCAGTAGAAACAAACACAGCGTTGTGAATCAACTCTACTGCCATAAAATAAATTGAAAAGAAATGAGTTGAACATACAGTAAAGATGAACCTTTTTCTAACCTCATGGAGGAGAAATAAAAACTGGCATTGACAAGACCCAGACCCTCATCACTTTGGTGCCCTGTGAATAAACCAGTTATTTCCCTGACCTCAGAGAGCCTTACAGTAAACAGCTGAGGACACAGCTCTGGCCAGACCAGATGGACCATGTAAAGGATAAGCAGATACAAACTGTGTCTGCATCACCAAGGGAGCAGATTCGGGTGGGCAATGTGAACCCGGGGCTGGTTACTACCGCAGACAGACATGTGCTTGGGTCCCCAGCAAATCATGCACCCACATTTTTTTTTCCATAAAAGCCGCTCTTCAATATTTCAGAATAAACTGAAAACCAATAAAAATAAAGGCCTTTAAAATTAAAGACTTGTGAGACTTCCCTGGTGGTCCACTGGCTAAGACTTCAAGCTCCCAAAGCTGGGGGATTCCTGCTTTGATTCCTGGTCTGGGAACCAGATCTCCCATGCCAGAACTAAAAGATCCTGCATGCCATAACTAAGGCCCAGTGCAGCCAAATAAATTAATCAGTAAAAATATCTATAAAAATAAAAATGAAATGAAATAAAGGCTTACAGCAAGTTCTAAACTTTGTTGGAAATTTCCTTACACCTATAATTTTCATGTTCAGTATGTATTGCAGGAAGGACTACAACTTTAACCTTAGCACTGAGAAGCTCTAACCTTTAAGCAGGCCCCCATATGGACACACAACCTCACGTGGTCTGTGGGTGGCCAGGTCAGGACACCGGGGGGATGCCACCAAACAGAGACAACCAATACCGCCTCTGGCATTGTTTTCCAGGAAAGATGAGAAGATGGCCCAAATCCCTCCACTCCATCTGGCCTAGCCCACCTGGTCTGTCTGGGTTACCAGCTCCACCAGGAGCAGTAACTCTTCATCATCACAGACAGGTTCAGACACTGCCCATGGGCACATGAGCAGGGCTTGCTACCAGCAGAGGTCCCCAGCCTCAGACACACAGCCAAACTGCCAGCTCTAGGGAAGCCCCAAGCACCAGAGAGAGGCCATCTCGGAAAGCCAAGCAGATGTGACGTGACAGTAGCCGAAGCTTGAAGATCAGGTCACAAAACCACGAGGGCATGGGAAGCTATGGTGCAGTGGCTAAGTCGTGTCCGACTCGTGGGACCCCATGGACCGTAACCCATCAGGCTCCTCTGTCCATGGGATTCTCCAGGCAAGAATACTAGAGTGAGTTGCCTTCCTTTTCCATGGGAATCTTCCTGACCTAGGGATCGAACCCACGTCTCCTGCATTGCAGGTGGCCTCTTGACTGTTGAACCACCAGGGAAGCCCATGGGAAGCTACGCATGACAGTTAAAGGCACAAATGCAAGTCAAGGGGCATTAAATGTCCAGGAGGTGCTGTGCACTGGGACCTGCCAAATGGACTAGGGCTCTCCTTGGGAACCCAGAAACGATGGCTCTGCTAGTGATCAAAGAAATAAATGCAGAAGTGGAGGCAGCAGGATTGAGTTCAGGGGCTGAGTCTGACACCTGAGCATCTATCTCTGTGTCCATATCACCTCAGTGACTTGGCCTCTAGAAATCTCACCTCCCTCCTCTGTTAACGGAAGAATCTGGTGGACACACTGAGCCCACATGGGTGGTGGGAGACTTCAAAGACATAAGGACATGCAGGGGTTCTCCTGGGGGTTGCTTAGGTACCTGCAGCCACTCTTGATTTTATGGCCCAGAAAATGGGAAATGGGGCCACTCAGCCAGGCGCCCTCAACTGGAGCGCTCCAGATTTATGGAAGTCCACACGGCCTTCATACCCTGGGTCCTTACCGGGGAGTAGGGTTGGGAAGAAGCACCTTGCTGACTGTCGTGATCAGCAGAGCTCTCTGTAGGTGGGGCCCCAGAAGAGCTAACTTGAGGGAGGGGAAGTCAACAAAAAGAAAGAAAAGAAATCTAGGCCTTCTTTTTCTTCTGCATCACAGACACTAGCAAACCGGCTCTTCCTCTCGGCCGGCCCCTCTCCACTGTCGTTAAGCACGCTTGACCCTCGAACTCTTGGAGACCGTGTTGTTGCCCAGATTCATGCCCTGGTAGGGAGGGTGGGGTGGTGGGTGATCGAAAAGGCTGGGTTTTAAATCTTTCATTTCTCTGATTTTCATAGAGGGATGTCAATGAGCCCAGGCAATTCCTCTGACTTGATTCATGCATAATGGACCCGAAGTGAGACTTACTAGAAAACAAATGCACTTAGATGCTTTCCTGACATGAATCATTTATTGAAGTCAGAATTGCTGGCTGTGAGCGCCCAAAATAAGTTGACTTACTGTATCCTTGTTTCTCGATAGATCTGAAATATGACCACAGAATATTGAAGTACTCAGCGGTGAATGATGCTTTGGGGGTCATTATGGTCTGGCTGTTCCTCGAAAAGTTTCATTAATAACAGCAGAGACAGAACACAGAGCAGGGCCCTGTCTCTCTCCTCTTCTTTCTCTGTGCTCCTGAGTCACAAAGCTCAGGGGCAGCGGGCGAGCAGTGAAAGCAGTGACTTTCCAACGCCTGTTGAGCAGCATCTGGACAGGTTTCCTGGGATTCAGGCAAGCACTCATTCATCAACGAAAAACTTAACTCATTCATCAGATCATCTGTCCACCAAGCTATCCACTCATCCATACATCAAAAATTCACTGCTTCATAGCTACTGTTACAGCTTTGTTTATATCACTGCATTAGACTTCTGAAAGCAAGCACAGTGGATTCTTACAGAGCCCTGCTCCATGTTTTATGAGGGTCAGTATCATGGTGACTGCAGCCATGAAATTAAAAGACGCTTACTCCTTGGAAGCAAAGCTATGACCAACCTAAACAGCATATTAAAAAGCAGAGACATTACTTTGTCAACAAAGGTCCATCTAGTCAAAGCTATGGTTTTTCCAGTGGTCACGTATGGATGTGAGTTGGACCATAAAGAAAGCTGAGCGCTGAAGAATTGATACTTTTGAACTCCGGAGTTGGAGGAGACTCTTGAGAGTCCCTTAGACTGCAAGGAGATCCAACCAGTCCATTCTAAAGGAGAGCAGTCCTGAGTGTGCTTTGGAAGGACTGATGCTGGAGCTGAAACTCCAATACTTTGGCCACCTGACACAAAGAACTGACTCACTGGAAATGACACCGATGCTGGAAAAGACTGAAGGCAGAAGAAGGGGACGAGAGAGGACGAGACGGCTGGATGGCACCACGGACTCGACGGACATGAGTCTGAGTAGGCTCCAGGAGTTGGTGATGGACAGGGAGGCCTGGTGTGCTGCAGTCCATGGGGTCGCAAAGAGTCGGACACGACTGAGCGACTAAACTGACTGACTGATCAGGTTAAATAAACTAAAGCACTTACTGAGTATTTATTTCTAGGCCTGGGATGAATCCCCACTCTTGCACTTCTTACAAAATAAATAGATGCTTAGTAGATGTTGGTTCAACCAAGATCTCTAGAAGATCCAATGTGATTTAGTCTCCATACCAATAACCCTGAATTGTCAAAAATAATGTACCAAAGGATAGCAGGAACTGAGAAAGTCCTGTGTTTCCTTCCCATTACCATAAGAATAGAGCAGATGACCCAACAGTTTATTCTCCCTACAGAAGCCATGCAGATAAACCCACATAATCTCTTTCTAAACCATTATATCCTGTAACCAAGCGTAGAATCCTCTTCTAAAACTCTGAAATTGCATGAAGCAATGTACCAAACTGACATGAAAATACTTAAAATGAAAGCAAATTACCTACTTAAACCCCAGTAGGGGAGTTCAGATGTTAGTTGAGGAAGAGTTGACTCTTTTTAAGCCAAGAATCTTCTATTAAAATAAAATCTGGTAAAAGTAAAGGAAATTACTCTCACTGAGTAAGCCATTTAAGTCAAGAAATTTTTTAAAGGCAGTTTCTCCCATTATAACAGTAATTCACATCTATTATAAAAAAAAATCTGTAGTTCTAAAATGTAAAAACTGTACCACTTATAACAGCTATTGACATTTTGGGTTTACTTTCTTCTAGTCCTTGGTGAATGCGCTGGCTTTTTTTTTCTCTGCTAGATAAAACCCTTGCAGAGGCTTTTAGTTTTTAAATATAGCTGAGGTCTTAACATTAAATCAATTTTATATGCCCTTTTATTAACCTTCAATGAGATCATTTTCAATGTCCTTATCACAATATAAATAATCTAGTAGCTACACTGGACATATCATAATTGTTCATTTATCACCTCATTGTTTTATTTACTGTTCTTTTGTCTTTTTATTAGTAAGTAACAAAGAAAGCTGGGCATCAAAGAATTGATGCTTTTGAATGGTGTTGGAGAAGACTCTTGAGAATCCCTTGGACTGCAAGGAGATCAAACCAGTCAATCCTATTTTTAGGATTGGTTTTTTAAAATCAGTCCTGAGCATTCACTGGAAGGACTGATGCTGAAGCTGAAACTCCAATACTTTGGCCACCTGATGCAAAGAACAGACTCATTGGAAAAGATCCTGTAGCTGGGAAAGATTGAAGGCGGGAGGAGAAGGGGACGACAGAGGATGAGATGGTTGGGTGGCATCATGGGTTCAATGGACGTGAGTTTGAGTAGACTCCGGGAGTTGGTGATGGACAGGGAAGCTTGCCCTGCTGCAGTCCATGGGGTCGCAAACAGTCGGACACGACTGTGAGACAGAACTGAATTGAATGAACATACCAATTATTTAATAGCAAGTCCAGTTATAAAGTTTTTTCCCCCTGAATTCTGGATAATTTCTTTAGAATAAATTCCTAGACACAGGATTTCTGGGCTCAAGGAACAAACATCTAATGGCATCTGGTGAATTTTACCAAACTGATTTCCAAAAAGCTTATAGTTCCAAATTGGAAAAGGAGTACGTCAAGGCTGTATATTGTCACCCTGCTTATTTAACTTATATGCAGAGTACATCATGAGAAATGCTGAACTGGAAGAAACACAAGCTGGAATCAAGATTGCTGGGAGAAATATCAATAACCTCAGATATGCAGATGACACCACCCTTATGGCAGAAAGTGAAGAGGAACTAAAAAGCCTCTTGATGAAAGTGAAAGAGGAGAGTGAAAAAGTTGGCTTAAAGCTCAACATTCAGAAAACGAAGATCATGGTATCTGGTCCCATCACTTCATGGGAAATAGATGGAGAAACAGTGGAAACAGTGTCAGACTTTATTTTGGGGGGCTCCAAAATCACTGCAGATGGTGACTGCAGCCATGAAATTAAAAGATGCTTACTCCTTGGAAGGAAAGTTATGACCAACCTAGNCCATGGGAAATGGATGGAGAAACAGTGGAAACAGTGTCAGACTTTATTTTTTTGGGCTCCAAAATCACTGCACGTGGTGACTGTAGCCATGAAATTAAAAGATGCTTACTCCTTGGAAGAAAAGTTATGTCCAGCCTAGATAGCATATTCAGAAGCAGAGACATTACTTTGCCGACTAAGGTCCATCTAGTCAAGGCTCTGGTTTTTCCAGTGGTCATGTATGAATGTGAGAGTTGGACTGTGAAGAAGGCTGAGCACCAAAGAATTGATGCTTTTGAACTGTGTTGTTGGAGAAGACTCTTGAGAGTCCCTTGGACTGCAAGGAGATCCAACCAGTCCATTCTAAAGGAGATCAACCCTGGGATTTCTTTGGAAGGAATGATGCTGAAGCTGAAACGCCAGTACTTTGGCCACCTCATGCGAAGAGTTGACTCATTGGAAAAGACTCTGATGCTTGGAGGGATTGGGGGCAGGAGAAGAAGGGGACAACAGAGGATGAGATGGTTGGATGGCATCACTGACTCGATGAACGTGAGTCTGAGTGAACTCTGGGAGATGGTGATGGACAGGGAGGCTTGGCGTGCTGCGATTCATGGGGTCACAAAGAGTCAGACGCAACTGAGCGACTGAACTGAACTGAACTTGATTCCTTTGATCAGTATCCTATATTAATAGTTTACTGAGTACAGGTCTTTTTATGTTTTTAGGTAAATTTATTCTTAGGTATTCTATTCTTTCTGATGTGATTGTAAATGGAATTGTTTTTTAATTTCTCTTTCTGATCTTTTATTGTTAGTGTACAGGAATGCAATAGATTTTTGTATATTAATTTTGTATCCAGCAACTTTGTAAAATTTATTGATGAGCTCTAGTAGTTTTCTGGTGGTGTCTTTAGGATTTTCTCTGTAAGGGTCATGTCATCTGCAAACACTGACAGTTTTACTTCTCTTCCAATTTGGATTAATTTTATAGGATTCTTTCAGCTCTTCACCATTGAGTGTGATGTTAGCAGTAGATTTGTCATATACATCCTGTATTTTTATGTTAAGGTTGCTTTCCTTTAAGCCTCCTTTCTGAAGACTTTTATTTTTTTTTAATCATAAGTAGGTGTTGAATTTTGTCAAAAACTTTTTCTGCATTTATTGAGATGATCATACAGTGTTTAATCTTCAATTTGTTAATGTCATGTATCACATTGATTGAGCTTCCTCAGTGGCTCAGTGGTAAAGAATCTCCCTGCAATGCAGGAGCTGGAGGAGAAGAGGGTTTGATCTCTTTGCCATGAAGATCTGGAGGAGGTCATGGCAATCCACGCCAGTATTCTTGCCTAGAGAATCCCATGGACAGAGGAGCCTGGCAGGTTACAGTTCATGGAGTCACAAAGAGATGGACATGACTGAGCGACCCAGCACAGCAAAGCACCCACAGTATAAATTGTAGACCTGGTGATATTATTTCTTTGCATAGAGGTTAAAGCCTGTGAGAAATGCATGCAGAGCAAATTAGTGGGCTCTGGTGATTATCTGGTTTCTATTAAATAGTAATGTGACTTGGGGATGGCTTGTTTTTCATTTTGTTGATCATATTTATTCAGTTTCCTTAATCACTGTTTTATAGTTTTCAGTGTATAAGATTTTCACCTCCTTGGTTAAATTTATTCTGAGGTATTTTTTTTTGACACAATTTTAAACAGACTTTTTTTTTAAGCTTTCTGATACGTCATTATTATTGTAAATAAATACAAGAGATCTCTGTATATTAATCTTACATCTGCTACCTTGGTGAATTCATTAATTAGTTCTAATAGTTTTTGTGTGAAGTCTGTAGGATTCCCTGTATCATGCCATCTGCAAATAAGGACAGTTTTACCTCTTCCATTCCAATTTGAATGCCTTTTATATCTTCTTCTTGCCTGATTGCTGTGGCTAGGACTTCCAATACTACATTAAAGGAAAGTGGTGAGAGTGGGCATCCTCCCTTGTATTGTTCCTGAATTAAATGGGAAGGCTTTCAGCTTTTCATTAAGTATTATGTTGGCTGTGGGTTTGTCATAAATGGCTTTTATTATGCTTAGATATATTCCCTCTATGCCCACTTTAGTGACAAATTTTTATCATGAATAGCTGTTGAATTTTATCAAATCCTTTTTCTATGTCTATTGAGATGATAATATGGTTTTTGTCTTTTCCTTTGTTAATGTGATGCATCACACTGACTGATTTGTATATGTTGAATTGTTCTTGCAACACTGAAATGAATCCAACTTGATCATGATGTATGATCTTTTTTTTTGTCCTGTGGGATTTGGTTTGCTAATATGTTGTTGAGGATTTTTTGCATCTGTGTTCATCAAAGATGTTGGCCTGAAACTTTCTTTTTTTGTAGTGTCTTTGTCTGGTTTTGGTGCCAGGATGATGATTCATAGAGTGATCTTGGGAGTATTTCCTCCTCTTATGTCTTTTGGAATAGCCTGAGAAAAATTGGTATAGGTTCTTTGTATGTTTGGTAGAATTACCCAGTGAAACTGTCTGGTCCTGGACTTTTTTTGCATGGAGCCTTTTATTATTATTATTATTATAGAGTCTATTTCACTTCTGGTGATCAGTCTGTTCAAATTATATGTTTTTCTTGACTGGATTTTGGCAGACTGAATGTTTCTAGAAACTTGTCCATTTCTTCTAGGTTGTCCAATTTTTGGCATATAACTGTTCATATTATTTCTTACATGGTTTGCATTCATGTAGAGATAGAACATTTTAAATTGGTGCTTTCCCTTACTTTCTGGAACTATATACAGATAAATTGGAATTTTGTAATTCTCTTTTGAGAGCACTCTTGAATGTACAGTCATTGAAGAGAAGAGAGAAAATAATGCTACTGATTTCCTAGCCTATGTCTTTCCCTTCCTGTGACATAGTCATGTAGCTGAAATCTGCTTAAGGGAAACACAAAAGAATCTCTGATAAATAAAGAAGCCACTTAAAGTTAATATGTGAGCTAAGAGATTTGAAGATATGGCAGAGGCAATCTTCAATCTTACACCTCAGTAACACTTAACATGTTAAAGGCTCTTCCTACAATGAAAATATGATTTGATTATTTTTTGGTTCATAAAAGTTTTTATAGGTTGAAATTTAAATTTCTTTGTGTGGCATTCAAGGCTTGTCAGTTTTTCTTCTATTTATAATACTTCTTCAGTTTTATTTCCTGTTGCTTCTCCTCATATCCCCTACTTGTCAACTGTGTTCTCAGAATCTTTCTATTTTTCCCCCCTAGATTCATTGTCTCTTTATTTGATATTTTCTCTGCCTGTAATTTCACTTCCTTTCTCACTTGGGTGAATATCTCTCTATCTTTTTTTTTTTTTTTGTTACCATACATTCCAGGGGTATGTGTGGGGAGCTTTTTTGTTTGCTTTTACATTTATGCAGTTTATATTGCTTGACCCATAAGTAACAGATTAATAGGGCCATAGTTTTAAAGAGTATTTACATAGCCCCACTGTGCATATGGGCTTCTTAGGTGGCTCAGTGGTAAAGAATCCACCTGCAATGCAGGAGTTGTAGGAGATGCAGGTTCGATTGCTGGATCAGAAAGATCCTTGGAGGAGATATGCAGTTTATATTGCTTGACCCATAAGTAACAGATTAATAGGGCCATAGTTTTAAAGAGTATTTACATAGCCCCACTGTGCATATGGGCTTCTTAGGTGGCTCAGTGGTAAAGAATCCACCTGCAATGCAGGAGTTGTAGGAGATGCAGGTTCGATTGCTGGATCAGAAAGATCCTTGGAGGAGGGAATGGCAACCCACTCCAGTATGCTTGCCTGGAGGATCCCATGGGCAGAGGAACCTGGCGGGCTACAGTCCATAGGGTTGCAAAGAGATAGACACAACTGAAGCCACTTAGCACACACACATGCCCTGTGCATACTGAGCCTTTTTAATATTGAAAAATAAAGAAAAATAATTTTCCATCACTAGGAAGTATAAATTTGACCATCTAAACTTATAAACCCTGACTAAAATATAAGCAACCATTTCATCCATTCCCTGGCTTAGCCTGTAAAGAATCCGCCTGCAATGCAGGACACCTGGGTTCAATCCCTGGGTTGGGAAGATCCCCTGGAGAAGGGAAAGGCTACCCAGTCTAGTATTCTGGCCTGGAGAATTCCATGGACTCTATAGTCCATGGGATCGCAAAGAATCGGACATGACTGAGCAACTCACTTTCACTTTCATCCATAAATGCTGTTTTTGGTTTCCTAACAAATCTAGTACTACAGTGTAACAAACATCTTACATTTCAGGGATATAAAAATATCAACTTTAAAATCTGAATTGTATAGTATGTATATTAATATTTTTACCATTAAATTAGGAATACAAAAGTCTATAAAGTACTTCATTATAAATAGCAATATTCTTTTCAATCTGTAGTTGGAGCTAATACAATATAGTGTTTACTTGGCTAGTGAGGGTTGGAAGGGGATGAGGTGGCTTCACATGATGGGATGCACAGTGTTGGCTGGGTCACATGACTACATGCATGCCACACAACAGGACAAGCCATTAGTACCTGGACCAACCAGGCACAGATGAATGACAAACACCATTTCTTTACAAAGGCAGCTCAGATTCTCCATTGTCTGAAATCAACACTCCCATTCAATCACTTCTCAAAAGCTTCTTGAAGATCTCTTCAAGGTTGGAAATCAAAGCACCTGTGATGTACCCAACAGGCACAAGATATTCTCTTTATCTTTGAAATTACAGGCAAATATAAACCATTATTTTATGAAACCTTTCCTATTGGCAAAATAGTCACCCTCTTGTTTGTGGTTTTAGCCCTATACCTGTCACAGTTCCTGACACAAAATAGATGCCGAGTAAATAAACATTTTCAGGAGGTTTTTTCTTCTCTCATTATAATAACAGTATATATTCACTAAGAAAATTTGAAAAATACAGAGGAGTATAAATAAGAAAGTAACACTCATGGACAGTCTCAGTGAAAACCACTTTTTTGACATTTTCCTCCAGTCTTTTCCTCTATGCATATCATATATTTTGTAGACTGTTGGTGATTGATTGTTTTGGTAAATGTTTAATAAACTGCTCCTTTTTTATTCTTATTTTTTTTTCAGTCTCATGTTTCATTATTCCTGTAATAGGTTTCTTGCTCTGGTCCTGTTCATACAGCTACTATGTTTCCTCTCCATCATCCACTTTCACACTTGCTAGTTCCCTTATCAAAACTTGATTAAATGCTCTTCTCTCTGCCAGCTATGCCCTCCAGTTATAAAACTGCATATAAAACCAACACTCAGAATATGAGTTTTGCATGACTGAGTGCATCTGCTATTGTTTTACTAGACAATACATTTGAATGTTTAAGTTGGAAAAAATATTGGGGAAAGTAGTTCTCCCTTGTCATTTTGTATAACTCATATGCCTGGCACATAGTAGATGCTCAGTCAGTGTTACTGCCCTCTCTAATCCTAGCCTCTTGTTCCTATTAAAGTCACACAACTGGTAATTGGCAGTCTCAGAACTAGATTCCAGGTCTACTGATTCCCAGACCAATGTGTATTTCTTGACAGGTTACTCTGTTAAAGTGTTGTTTAAGATCTCTTTTATCTCCGAAATTCACGTCTTCTCAATCACCAAAATTCTTGCAAAATTTGTATCCCTTATATCATAGCTTGACTGATCCACTGACCCTGATTAGAATGGCTCCTTCCTTTGTAACGTACTCAGGTATATCCAGAGAACTTTTTAGCAGAGTTAGTGATAAAATCAATAATTTTGGACTCTTAAGTTTTGAATTTAGGCCATTGGACCAGCTGGTTTCCCAGAGGAGAGTTCCTAATTTTCTCATAAGGAAATATACATTTGAATATATTCAATATATTCAAACTGTCTATATGTATTAGGAGTTTGATTATGGCAGTGTTAATTTAGTTTTCACAAAATCATAGTACGTTAAAGGTGGGAGAAACCTTTGAAGTCATCTCACTGTAGCCCCATCATTTACTGATGAAGGAAATTGGGTGCAATATTACTTAGCTGTGAATAGCTGAGACAGTACTAGGAGATTAGGCCTCCTGTCATTTATTCTAAAAGACACTAAAGGATATGCCTAGGTAGGAGCCAGGGGATAGGTGAAAGAGATGGACTTTGGATATGTGTCCTTCCTCTGACATAGCAAGTATCATACTGACAAACGTCAAGTGGTCTACAGTTCTGTACTTGCTTCTTATACTCTGGTCCTGTCTTGTATATACATATGAGAGATTATTGAAGATAGTTAAAGAAACTGGATTATTTTCCCAGAAGAATTCTCTGGAGAGCAATTGAGGTTACATTGCCTGATTTTTCACAATGAACACAATTTGGAATACAATGATTTGGAGGCTTTTGATTTCCCTTGTAAAAAAGAGTAACATTCTAAGCATACAGAGCTTTGGAGAAAACAGTTGGTGTTTGTGGAAAGAGATCTGGCCTGGTATTAATTGTTAGAATACATTAAGCCAGAACTCATTGTGGACTTTTCACAAGGTCCTTCTCCTTTTCTCAGCCTAGGTTTCCAACTGTGTAAAATCATAGGTTACATTGGTTCCTCTCATGGGTCTTCCTGTACTGATATTCTAGGTTCTAGGGGCATTTTTAGCTTTCTGCTGAAGCAGCCACTTCTCTCAGCCATCTGCTGTATTCCAGGAAGTGTCCCCATTATCTCCTTATTGCCTAGTTAGATTGTTTCATGTTATAGACTAATGGATACGTTGTGCTTGTCATTTCCAGAGATCTCTTTGTCTTCTCTTGAATCACTGTTGTTTCTTTTCTTGCTCATTTCTCTTTGGACTCTGTTGTACTCCTATTAATAGTGGTTTGTCTTCTCGGTCACCTCTCTGTTCAGCTCTTCAGTTATGAGAATTACAGCTTTCATTTAGTGCTCAGGGTACTCCACTCCTTTATTGTTTCAGCTGGTTTGGCTCTACCTATAACAGTGTGTATGTTTCAAGGTCATTCAGTTGGCACTTCTGCTAATAATGGTCTCTGTAGCTTCTTTAAAAGAGGTATTTATTTACTATTAAAATACTCTTGTAATAGTGAAAACTAATTTTACCCATAAGGTAAGCTTTAAAATTTTTTTATGTACTTATTTTACTCATATGTGTTTATATATATGTTTTTTAATTCCCCTCCCAAATAAGTCAGTGTTGCGACATAAAAATCCTTGAAATGAAGAGGAAAAAAAAATCACCTCAGAATGCCACCACTCTAATTTTCTTGTTAATTAATAGCATATTGTTTTATTTATTTCAGATTTTCTCCTTCCTTTGTTTTATTTTTTAATTAATTATTTTAATTGGAGAATCATTATTTTACAATATTGTAGTGGTTTTTGTCATACATGAACATGAATCAGCCATGGGTGCACATGTGTCCCTCCCATCCTGAAACCCACTCCCACCTCCCTCCCTAAGCCAACCCTCTAGGTTGTCCCAGAGCACTGGTTTTGAGTGCCCTGCTTCATGCATCAAACTTGAACTGGACTTCTATTTCACATATGGTAATATATATGCTGCAGTGCTATTCTCTCAAATTATCCCATCCTCACCTTCTCCCACAGAGTTCAAAAGTCTGTTCTTTATATCTGTGTCTCTTTTGCTGCCTTGCATGTAGGATCATTGTTACCATCTTTCTAAATTCCATATATATGTGTTAATATACCTTGTTGGTGTTTCTCTTTCTGACTTACTTCGCTCTGTATAATATGCTCCAGTTTCATCCACCTCATTAGAACTCATTCAAATGCATTCTTTTTAATAGCTGAATAATATTCCATTGTGTGTATGTACTACAACTTTCTTATCCATTCATTTGCCAATGGACATCTAGGTTGCTTCCATGTCCTAGGTATTGTAAACAGTGCTGCAACAAACATTGGGGTACATGTGTCTCTTTCAATTCTGGTTTCCTCGGTGTGTGTGCCCAGCAGTGAGATTGCTGGGTCATAAGGCAGTTCTATTTCCAGTTTTTTAAGGAATCTCCATGGTAAAGCGTCTGTCTACAATTCAGGAGACCCGGGTTCGATCCCTGGGTTGGGAAGATCCCCTGGAGAAGGAAATGGCAATCCACTCCAGGACTATTGCCTGGAAAATCCCATGGACAGAAGAGCCTAGTAGGCTACAGTTCATGGGGTTGCAAAGAGTCGGACACGACTGAGCGACTTCACTTCACTTCATGCTGTTCTTCATGTGGCTATACTAATTTGCAATCCCACCAACAGTGTAAGAAGGTTCCCTTTTCTCCACACCCTCTCCAGCATTTATTGTTTGTAGACTTTTTGATGCTGGCCATTGTGACTGGTGTGAGATGGTACCTCAAGATGGCGGAGGAATAGGATGGGGAGACCACTTTCTCCCCCACAAATTCATCAAAAGAACATTTAAACGCTGAGTAAATTCCATAAAACAACTTCTAAATGCCGGCAGAGGACATCAGCCACCCAGAAAAGCAGCCAACTGTCTTCAAAAGGAGGTAGGAAAAAATATAAAAGACAAAAAAAAGATGGAGCTCCATCCTGGGAAGGGAGTCTTAAAAAGAGAGAAGTTTCCAAACACCAGGAAACACTCTCACTGCCGAGTCTGTGGCGAGCCTTGGAAGCATAGAGGGCAACATAACAGGGAGGAAAAATAATAATTAAAACCTACAGAATATGAGCCCAGTGGTAACTCCCCGAGGGGAGAAGCAGCACAGATGCCTGCACCCGCCACTAGCAAGCAGGGGCTGGGTTGGACAGGGAGGCGCGGGCTGCATCTCTTAGAGTAAGGATCTGGCCTCAATGCCCCAAGGGCAATCTGAGTGAACTAACTTGGGCTAGCAAACCAGACTGTTGGATAGCTACCACATGGAACACCCTAAGACGCCACCAGGCCCACGCACAGAACAAAGGACTGAACAGAAATAGCCGGCTGCAGACCATCCCCCTACAGTGACAGGCAGCCAGAGATGGAAGGGGGCAGTCACAGCCCCAGAGAGACATTATCTACCAAACTGCAAGCAGGCTTCTTTGCTAATTAAGACTTCTTGGGGTTCTGGACAGTCAACATCCACCTGAGAAGGTGCACCAGTTGTACACCCAGAAAACCGAGCAGCAGGGATGGGGGAGGCGATAAGTCACAGCGACTGGGCTTGCCAAACACCTCATCACCTGAGCTGCTCAGACCTGGGAAGGGCACAAAATGCAGGCTCAATTGAGTCTGTGCCTCTGAGGACTACCCAAGTGCCTGAACCTGAGCGGCTTAGACCTGGGAGGTGCATGCAGCCCAGGGCTGGCCTCAGACGGTTCCCAGTAGAGCAACCTACAGCCTGAGCAGTGTGGGCAGGGAGAGCGCACATGCCGTGAGCAGGGGCAGGCCCCGTGTGGCTGAGGCACTGCAAGCACATGCCAGTGTTACTTGTTTGCAGCGTCCCTCCCTCCCCACAGCACGACTGAACAAGGGAGCCTTTAAAAAGTGTCCACCACTGCCCCCTTTGTGTCAGGATGGAAATCAGACACTGAAGAGACCAGCAAACAGAAGAAGCTAAAACAGAGGGAACCGCCTTGGAAGTGACAGGTACAATAGATTAAAACCCTGTCATTGGTACCGACTACATAGGAAGGGGCCTATAGATCTTGAGAAATATAAGCCAGACCAAGGAACTATCTGAAAATGAACTGACCCCACAATACCCACAACAACACTAGAGAAAGTCCTAGATATATTTTTATTATTATTATGATCATTCTTTTTTTTAATTAAAAAAATTTTAAGTCCTCGATTACTCCTTTAACTTTCACTTTTATAACCTACTATTACTTTGCAAAAAAAAAGACGCTATTTTTTAAAAGCAAACTTCATATATATATATTTTATAATTTTTGTGACTATTATTCTCTTTCTTTTTTTCTTCTTTTCTTTAATATTGTATTTTTGAAATTCCATACTCTAGATTTTTAATCTTTGCTTTTTGATATTTATCAATTTTGTACCTTTAAGAACCCAATCTTCAGTACCCATTTTTACTTGGGAGCGAGATTACTGGCTTGACTGCTCTCTCCCCCATTGGACTCTCCTTTTCCTCCACCAAGTCGCCTCTGTCTCCTCCCTACCCCCTCTCTTCTCTGCCCAACTCTGTGAATCTCTGTGTGTTTCAGACGATGGAGAACACTTAGGCAACTGATTACTGCCTGAATCTGTCTCTCTCCTTTTGATTCCCCCCTTTTATCCTCCTGGCCACCTCTGTCTCTTTCCTCCCTGTTCTCTTCTCTATAACTTCGTGAACATCTCTGAGCGGTCCAGTTGTGGAGTGCACATAAGGAAGTGATTACTGGCTAGCTTTCTTCTCTATTGATTCCACCTCATCTCATTTGGGTCACCTCTAACTCCCTCCTCCCTCTTCTCTTCTCCATGTAACTCTGTGAACCTTTCTGGGTGTCCCTCACTGTGGAGAAACTTTTTATCTTTAACCTAGATGTTTTATCAACAGTGCTGTATAGATGGAGAAGTCTTGAGACTACTGTAAAAATAAGACTGAAAACCAGAAGCAGGAGGCTTAAGTCCAAACCCTGAGAACACCAGAGAACTCCTGACTCCAGGGAACATTAATTGCTAGGAACTCATCAAAGGCCTCCATCAGTTCAGTTCAGTCGCTCAGTCGTGTCCGACTCTTTGCGACCCCATGAATCGCAGAACGCCAGGCCTCCCTGTTCATCACCATCTCCCGGAGTTCACTCAGACTCATGTCCATCAAGTCCGTGATGCCATCCAGCCATCTCATCCTCGGTCGTCCCCTTCTCCTCCTGCACCTA
>SJYX01013608.1:239184-275251 GCA_006410675.1 Oreotragus oreotragus
TGTTGCTTCCTGACCTACATACAGATTTCTCAAGAGGCAGGTTAGGTGGTCTGGTATTCCCATCTCTTTCAGAATTTTCCACAGTTTATTGTGATACACACAGTCAAAGGCTTTGGCATAGTCATTAAAGCAGAAATAGATGTTTCTCTGGAACTCTCTTGCTTTTTCCATGATCCAGCAGATGTTGGCAAATTGATCTCTGGTTCCTCTGCTTTTTCTAAAACCAGCTTGAACATCAGGGAGTTCACGGTTCACGTATTGCTGAAGCCTGGCTTGGAGAATTTTGAGCATTACTTTACTAGCATGTGAGATGAGTGCAATTGTGCAATAGTTTGAGCAGTCTTTAGCATTGCCTTTCTTTGGAATTGGAATGAAAACTGACCTTTTCCAGTCTTGTGGCCACTGCTGAGTTTTGTGAAAAAATACTATTGGTAGCTTGATAGCAATTGTGTTGACTCTATAGATTGCTTTGGGTAGTATTTTCATTTTCTCTGTATTTATTCTTCCAATCCAAGAACATGGTATATTTCTCCATTTATTTGTGTCATCTTTGTTTTCTTACATCAGTATTTTATAGTTTTCTATATATAGGTCTTATTTCTGTAGGTAAACTTATTCCTAAGTATTTTATTCTTTTTGTTGCAATGGTGAATGAGATTGTTTCCTTTATTTCTCTTTCTGTTTTTCATTGTTAGTGTATAGAAATGCAAGGGATTCCTGTGTATTTTATATCCTGCACATTTACTATATTCATTGATTAGCTCTAGTAATTTTCTGGTGTCTGTTGGGTTGTCTATGTAGAGGATCATATCATCTGCAAACAGTGACAGTTTTACTTTTTCTTTCAAATCTGAATTTCTTTTATTTGTTTTTCTTCTCTAATTGCTATAGTAAGACTTCCAAAACTATTTTGAATAGTAGTGGTGAGAGTGGACACCCTTGCCCTGTTCTGATTTTAGAGAAAATGCTTTCCCCTTTTTTGCCATTGAGGATAAAGTTTGCTGTGGGATGTCACATATGGCTTTTCTTATGTTCTGGCATTTTCCTTCTATGCCTGCTTTCTGGAGAGTTTTTTTTTTTAATCATAAATAGGTGTTGAATTTTGTCAAAGTCTTTCTCTGCATCTACTGATATGTGTGTGTGTGTGTGTGTGTGTGTGTGTGTGTCTGAGGTTTCTAGGATTTTTTTTTCCCTTTTGATTTCTTCAGCAAGCTGTTCATTATTTAGAAATGTATTGTTTAATCTCCCTGTGTTTGTGTTTTTTACAGTTTTTTCATTGTAATGAAAATCTAGTCTCTTTAACATTGTGGTCAGAAAAGATGCTTGATATGATTTCAGTTTTCTTAAATTTACTGAGGTTTGAGTTGTGCTCCAAGATGTGGTCTATCCTGGAGAATGCACTTGAGAAGAGGTGTGTTCTGCATTTGGGTGCAATGTTCTGAAAATATCAATGAAATCCATCTGGTCTAATATATCATTTAAGACTTGTGTTTCCTTATTAATTTTCTTGTTTGATTATCTGTCCATTGTTGTAAGTGGGATGTTAAAGTCTCCTACTATTATTGTGTTACTATCAACTTCTCCTTTTATATCTGTTAGTGTTTGTCTTATGTATTGATGTGCTTCTGATAGCTTATGGTGAACGATGTTGGATTCGTGATCTCTGAAGATTTAGTTTCAGGACCAGGGAGCAGGCTTGATCACTCAGGAGCTTTTGTGTAGCAGAGTTTTAATAAAGTTCCCCCTTATTTGTTTATAATATTTGTAAAAAGAGTTCTGATCATTAGAGTTTGTCTAGTTTTAACAATCTTTGCATGAAGGCAATGGTAGATGACAAATATAATTATCAGACAATCATTAAAATTACAGTTCCAGACCCGATGTTACGAGTAATGCTTTGAAACCATCTGCGTGGTTCTAGCCCAGATAATTGATTAGCTAGTTGTTCAGCTAATGTTTTCAAATTAGTGAAAGAGGACAGATTATTAGAAAAGCTTTCAAATTTTTCTTTTTATAATAATTGTACATTCAGAGAGACATTATCATGTATGTTTTGTAAATGAAATTTGATTTGTTCCCAGTTATAGGCATTATTATTTAAATGAACAGGAGTAACATAAAATTGAGTAGAATTCCAATCACATTTTAACATTACCTGTTTTTGTACATCTGTTAATTGATCTCCAGTCCATCTGATGGCTGTTTTTAATTCCTGTATTTCCTCTTGAATATTCTCATCTATCTGAGACTTAGTGGCCCACACAGTATGGGCATCTTTAGTTCAACTTTGAATAAAATTACATGTTTGAATTGAGGTTTTTAAAGCAACACCAGTGACAGCAGCAGTGGTGCAAATAGCTATTGATCTCAAAATGCCAAAATTAGTTATCCAACGAATCATTTAGATCATTGGAGCAATTTAGTAAGTAACTGGGAAGCAAGTCCAGCCATGGAACCTTCTTCCTAGGGCCATTGGAGATTTCAGTAACCGTAGATTATTTTGAAATCGAAGAATCAAAAGGGAGTAATTTCTTAAGGAAATAGAGGAGTTAAGACAAGTATATAATTTACAATTTATGCAAGTTACAGAACATAAAGTCTTATTGAATTGTAAGTTTCTTATAGTTACAACAAAAGGAAGTGGAACACAGGCTTGTATAAAATATGGTTAATTATAGCAAAAGAAATAATTGCTATGGCTATGATTAGTCCTTGTGAAATGTCCAGTCCAAGTCCCAAGTTCCTCGATGCTTTCAGCAAGTTTCCAGATGTCCCATTGTTCAGGCCCAATCTGTTTATCAAGAACGATTTGAGGACGAGGAGGGGCCATTCCATTGTCAAGCCATCCAAGAAGTCCTCTGTCATGGTAATGCTCCATTGTAGTATTAGTAATCTTCTATGTTATTTAAGTTATATAATCATATATAGTGTTACTAATATATAGTGTTACTAATATCATCTGAGCAGTTCAGTAAAATCAGTGAGGTCGCTCAGTTGTGTCCAACTCTTTGCGACCCCATGGACTGTAGCCTACCAGGCTTCTCTGTCCATGGGATTTTCCAGGCAAGAGTACTGGAGTGGGTTGCCATTTCCTTCTCCAGGGGATCTTCCCGCTCCAGGCATCAAACCCAGGTCTCGCACATTGCAAGCAGACTCTTTACCCTCTGAGCCACATACCATGGGGTCCCCAATCAACAATTGTATGAATAGCCATAAACATTAATTTTCTTGATTTGGCCTGACATTTGCCCCAATGGACAGGAATATATTTAAAGTTCTTATTAGTAAACCCTTTGCATAGTGTTCTTTGTTTTTTCCTTAACTCTTTCCCTAAAGTTTTAGTAGTATAAACATGGTTCATGGACAAAGAAAGGGTAGTAAATAATCCAATCAGTTTCTGAAAGTCCTATTTTAGGGGCAGGGCGAAAGCCCAAGTGTGTCGGCTAACATTTATGCATAATTATGTTGGGCCCGTATACAAAGAAAGGACTTCATAACCTAGAGAGATATTAATTAGTTTTTCTTTTTCTTCAGGGTGAGAGGGCCCCTCCAAGTTCCAAGGAGGGGGCATATGTGTTGAGTTATTAGTGGATATGATTAGTCTTATATCTGTCCATTTTATAACCTACAATAGAAAAGGGGTGTTAGGTATATAAGCCCATTAAGTGTGATCAATCAAGTCAGCCTAAGCAGGGGAAGCAAAAGCAAGCAAAGCAAGCATAGCAAAGAAAAATATTTTCAGGATTCTGAGGCATTCCCTGTTGAGGAATCAGATTTTCAGCTTGATTAGTAAGGGTATTTATCTGTCCCCAAGTAGNAGTCAGCCTAAGCAGGGGAAGCAAAAGCAAGCAAAGCAAGCATAGCAAAGAAAAATATTTTCAGGATTCTGAGGCATTCCCTGTTGAGGAATCAGATTTTCAGCTTGATTAGTAAGGGTATTTATCTGTCCCCAAGTAGGGAGATCATAAAGTCGGTGACGTCGAGTGCAGCGGTTTTTGGAAATTTTTAAAGTCACCATGGCTTGTATTGGAATTCCTTCTTCCTGAGTTGTTTTCTTTGCATTGTCTCTAGTCTGAATGTTGGGGCCCCCCTTAGGTTGAATCTTCTGAAGAGGAAGTCATATGAGTTTGTTGGATCCATCTGGAGAAATAGAAGCATATCCCTTTCCCTGTAAGATGAGTTTCTTAGATTTCCATAGATTAGTTAACCCGTCTTGATATCAAATGGGCAAAGGAAGGGAGGTGACGTTTAATGTTTCAAAATGTTTTTCTGCTTTTGTCAAAATATCTTCTTGTGGTAAGTTAAAAAAATTAAAAACAGATAAAGCTATATTAACAATAGTTATAGAAAGAAAGGGTAGCGATAGTGATGAAAACATTCCTAGGAAATATTTCAGTCCAAAAATAATCATCTAGAGATTTGTTTGGGGATTGGTAGATAATGTCCCCCAAGAGGACATTGAGAAGCTTTTATTTTAAATTGATCTTGACTCGACTACTTAAAGCTTTCTTCTTGAATGTTGTTTCCATGAATTTGTTTATTTCTGTGTCAAAGGTATGAGTCATCATCTTGTTCAGCCAATGCTATTGTTCCTCTTTTGCATATATGTAAATCAAATAGACCCAATTTTGATTTTAAGTTAATTTTTTGGTCTTTGGGTATTTTGGGATTGACAACATTGATGTTGTTAGAGGTAGGTTTTTCTGGTTGATATAGTTTATGCCTCATGTTTAACAGATGGGACAGTCAATGGCTTAAAGCAAGCCTTTGTAGATATATGTACCCATTTAAAAAATATTTTTTCATTAGGCCCAGGTATTAGTGGCATAGTCTGTCTAATGCAGAGTTTATCAGTTCCAACCAAGCAACGTGTCAGTAAGTAAGTAAGTTTGCCTTAATTTCCGTGAGGTACTATAGTCTTGTTGTCATCACTAACTAACCATGAAAATTTGGCTGTCGTTTTGAAATAATGGGTTGATTTCTTTCTCATTTAGCATATATGATTTTTTTCTGATATAAAAAGAAATGGAATCTGTGTTTGAAGTGATTTGTGTTATTTGGGGCAAAGGATTAGGAGCAAACATTCAAATATTTTTTCTTAGGTAAAATTATTGAAATGCTGATGCAGAACAACTTGATAAATGAAATGTTGCTCATACCCAAATATATTTGACCTTGTCCTTGGAAAAGAAATGAAGCCTGGCAGTTGTTGAATCTCTCTGTTCAGTGTGTCAAAGAAGACGATTATACTTTTAAGACATACCTGAAAAGAAGGTGAATATATTGTACTTTTGATATTCCTAGGAACAAACAATCTTTTTGGCAAATGGTGTCTTTTTTATGTTGTTTTGCATTGTGAAACAGGCATTGAAGTTGATGTTATTTTGTTTTAAGAATCTTACAGATTGGAAATAGAAATAAAGCTATATTAATAATAGTTATAGGCTTAAAGACTATATTGTATTAGAATCTAGTAAAGTCTGTTCTGGATAAGGAAGATAAAAGTGTTCCTGTCTATTTTTTTAATTTAATTTTCTATTTGTAGTTACAGTATATAATGTGTTTGTTTAATTATGTCTTGTGTTTGTGGATTATAAGGAATGTCTGTATTCTGTTTACTAGAGAATGAATGTAAAAATTGTTTGAATTTGCTTAGAAATATAGGTAGGGCCATTGTTTGTTTTTATAGAATTAGGTATTCTCATTATTGTAAAGTAAGCTAATAGGTGGGTTATAACACATTGTGTAGTTTCACTTGGAGAGGTGTGGTCCATATAAAAGAAAAAGAATTTGTATCAATTGAGACATGTAAGAAGGAAGAGGAAGAAAGTTCAGGGCAATGAGTTATATCCANTTATAGAATTAGGTATTCTCATTATTGTAAAGTAAGCTAATAGGTGGGTTATAACACATTGTGTAGTTTCACTTGGAGAGGTGTGGTCCATATAAAAGAAAAAGAATTTGTATCGATTGAGACATGTAAGAAGGAAGAGGAAGAAAGTTCAGGGCAATGAGTTATATCCATTTGTCATAAAATTTTCTTTCATTTGTCATAAACTCATTTTTATATTCATCATTTTATTTGCCATTTCTTATATCCTTTTATCAAAAGCATATATCTTAGTTTTCTTTAGCAACTATGAAGTGTCTTGTATGTTAGTATTTTATAGATTGGTGAATATATTTATTATATCATATAATATATATTCATTTTTATATAAACATATATTTATATATGTTTATTAATAGTTTAAAATCTCTTTAGTTTATCTGTAAGAAAAATTTTATGTAAGAGGAAGTTAACATTCAGTGATTAATGTTTTAAAATCTTACTTCATTTGGAAATGACCTAGCTGTTTAATAAACTTTTATTATTTAGTATAACTCCAGAAACTTAAGTTACCTCAATCCTAAGAGATTATTGTAGATTATAATAACAGATTATTCTATGAAAATATAATTATTTTTAATAAAGTTTATTTAAAAGTTTTCATCATATATATATATATATAAAAGTTACCCTTTTGTTGACAAATTTAATTTACCTTAAACCTAGGCATAATAAAAGTATTATATAATGTTGATGACTTAAGACATGTCTTAATTAGATTAGCAAACAAGTGAATTTAAATAGAGCTCATTAACTTCATATTATTCAAAAAAAAGACATATTTTGAGGCCTAGATAATATTAGATAGGCATAGTTTTCTTCTTGAAATTTAAAATATCTNCCTAGGCATAATAAAAGTATTATATAATGTTGATGACTTAAGACATGTCTTAATTAGATTAGCAAACAAGTGAATTTAAATAGAGCTCATTAACTTCATATTATTCAAAAAAAAGACATATTTTGAGGCCTAGATAATATTAGATAGGCATAGTTTTCTTCTTGAAATTTAAAATATCTTTTTGTTTTATTTTTTAATTTTAATATTTTTATATATTAAAAGAATTTTTTTTTTAGTTCCACCAATTCGTTTATGGCTGGAGTCCTAGATAGAGTGGGCTGTGTATCCCAAGGACATGATAAGAGTTAACTTTGTTTTTTTTTCTTAGGCCTGTTTTTGTTTCCCAGGCAGAATTGGAGCTCCAAAAAAGTATTTTAAGGAGTTAACCTTTTCCTAGCTGCACGTGTAAAAAGAACTGGTTTTGCAATTTCAAAAAAGATTTTATTTTAATTAGTTTTCTCTGGAGTCTAAAGAATATCATGGCCATTCAATATCAAAAATATCATTTCTCCTTTTTGTAGTTACAGTATATTATTAATATATGCATTAGGAAATTGCTGTCACATAGGAAGTAAAACCTTGGCTATAAAATTTTGATAAATATTAGGATTGTTAAGCATATCTTGAGGTAACATAGTCTATTGAAATCTTTTATGAGTCCCGATATGATTTGGATAAGGGAGAGAAAAAGTGAATCTTTCCCGGTCTAAAGGGTGTAGAGGTATATTAAAAAAGTTATCTTGTAAATCAGTAACAATAATGTGCCAATTTTGAGGAATAGTAGTAGGTGATGGCATCCCTGGTTGTGATGAATTCATAGGTTTCATAGATACATTAACTTTTCTAAGGTCTGTTAAGAGACACCATTTGTTAGATTTCTTTTTTATAACAAAAATAGGAGAGTTCCAAGAGCAAGATTCTTCAATATGTTTCAATTCTAATTGTGTGTCTATAAGTTCTTTAGTAGCCTGTAATTTATCTTTCATAAGGGGCCATTGCTCTGTCCAAATAGGCTCACCATTCTTCCAAGTTATTTTAATAATTGCTTTGTTTGTTAAATGAGCAGTTGCCTCTAGGAAAAATGCGGAATGTATATCTGAGTTTGCCATTGCATAAGTAAGTCTCTTTCTGTTAAATTAAGGGGTGCATTATCATATAAGGTATTAATGTTGTAGGCTGGCCTTTTGGTCCTTCATATGGGTAGATTTGAATATTTTGATAAATTTCTGGTACTTTGGTTTGAGAAATTTCTGCGATTTGGTAAGAGATTTTTTGTATAGGCTAGGATTTGGGCCATAAGTGTTTGGAAATAATAGTAATATCAGATCCACTATTGAGGAGACCAGAAAATCTTTTATCATTAATTTTGATATTTACATTTGGTTGGGCATATTCAGATACCAATGATATCCATAAGGATTGTTTTTGATCTGTACTGACGAACCCGTTTGTCTGTACATTATTAGAGGAGTTAATAGAAACGTAAAGCAAAAGAAGTAATTGAGCAATTTTGTCCCCCCCCCCCTAATTTGAATCTCTCCTTTATAATTTAAATCAATTATTCCAGGGTGGACAGTAATTCCTTTAGAAGCCAAACTAGATCAGCCAAATAAAAGACTGAAGTTTTGTGGGGACAAGGGTCCAAAAAGTCCAGTAGATATTCTAGAAGGGACTGCTTGAGGGTAAAGGAAAAAATCATTTAGGGCTGGTATATTGACGGCAGCACTGCCAGATGTTGAGGGTTTGAGGGTAAAGATAGAATTTGCCCCTGGTTTTTGTTGTAGGGGACCTGGGGGCTTTCCTTCAACATCAAATTTAGATTTACAATCTTTGGCTCAATGCATTCCTCTACGGCAGCGAGGGTGAATTCTTAGAGGTTTTTTATTAGCCTTTTTAGGGTAGTACCCCTTTTAAATGGTTTTTATCTTCACTTGTAAAGCGTCCTTCATTTCACTTTTTAAAGGTAGTAGCCATTGTTTCAGCTGGCATTTGCATCTTTTGAGGTTTTGATCCTAGATTGTGACAAGCCTTCAAATAATCAATAACAGTCCCAGTCTTATGAATTGCAGTGATAGCTGTCTGACATTCCTGATTTGCATTCTCTTAAGCAAGTAATTTCTCTAGCTGTTTCTTGGTTTCTTCTCCAATTACAGTACAGGAAATAGCAGTTTCTAATCTAGCTAAAAAATTAGTATAACTTTCATCAGGTCCCAACAAAGGAGAGACTTTTGGAGTTGTGCCTGTTGGCAGGGGAGGAGCATTTGGAGCAGCTGGGGCAGGGCTAGTAAGAAAATTTTGAAATATTTTATGTTGTTCTAATTGGGCCTTTTCTAAAGTTTTATCATCTAATTTGTATTCATGTAATAAGTGTTCTTGATGAAAGTGAAGGAGGAGAGCGAAAAAGTTGGCTTAAAGCTCAACACTCAGAAAATGAAGATCATGGCATCCGGCCCCATCACTTCATGGGAAACAGAAGGGGAAACAGTGGAAACAGTGTCAGACTTTATTTTTTTGGGCTCCAAAATCACTGCAGATGGTGACTGCAGCCATGAAATTAGAAGACACATACTCCTTGGAAGAAAAGTTATGACCAACCTAGATAGTATATTCAAAAGCAGAGACATTACTTTACCGACTAAGATCCGCCTAGTCAAGGCTATGGTTTTTCCTGTGTTCATATATGGATGTGAAAGTTGGACTGTGAAGAAAGCTGAGCGCTGAAGAATTGATGCTTTTGAACTGTGGTGTTGGAGGAGACTCTTGAGAGTCCCTTGGACTGCAAGGAGATCCAACCAGTCCATTCTGAAGGAGATCAGCTCTGGGATTTCTTTGGAAGGAATGATGCTAAAGCTGAAACTCCAGTACTTTGGCCACCTCATGCAAAGAGTTGACTCATTGGAAAAGACTCTGATGCTGGGAGGGATTGAGGGCAGGAGGAGAAGGGGACGACCGAGGATGAGATGGCTGGATGGCATCATGGACTCGATGGACGTGAGTCTGAGTGAACTCCGGGAGATGGTGATGAACAGGGAGGCCTGGCGTGCTGCGATTCATGGGGTCGCAAAGAGTCGGACATGACTGAGCACCTGAACTGAACTGAATAAGTGTTCTGTCTGTTGCCAAATATTAGGTGTGTTAGAATTTACCTTGAAATGGCCAGAAATCAATTGGAATATTTTTTCCTTGCTTGGTGGCTTGTTCAACGTTTTCTGTGATCTGGTGCCAAATTTCTAAATCAAAACTGTCTTTATCAGGGAACCAAGGATTACATTTAACCAGTGTTTGAAAGTAAGCCTCTATTCATTGGCTTGAAACCAAAAGTTCCTGAGCTTTAAACAAATGGTGAAGTAAAGTAGAGAAATGATGGGGCTTTCTAGCCTTATAACCCGTGTTTTAGTACTTACTGACTTCAGTAGGTCCCGACCTCAAAAGGTCCTGAATCCCTCAGCCGTTTGACCCATGTCTTAATACTTACCGACCTCAATAGGTCCTGACCTCAAGAGGTCCTGAGTCCCTCCGACCAAAATGCCATGTACACTAGTGTCCCTGTTCGGGTGCCACTTGTTGGGGTCCTTTAATAGACCAGGACCTGGCAGTCTGGAGGCGATGATAAGAAAATGAAAGAGAGAAAGAGGCTGATACTCCCTGGTTTATGCCGAAAATCAATAAAGTCCTTGACACAGGACTTATGTCTTTCACGAAGGCACCGGGCACCCTCTTGAAGGGGGGTGAAGCCACAGGGCACCTTCTCGAGAGGGTCTTAGAAGCCCAGGCAGGAGAGTGAGCAAGACGGGTCTCTGCGCTCCAAGGAATCAGCTGAAGAGAGAGAGAGAGAGGGAGATAGAGAAAGAAAGAAAGAAAGACACGGGGACCCAAGCTCTGATGGAGCAAAGGTGCTTTAATGATTTTTCTGTGAGTATATATAGGCTATAGTACAAGAAGTTTCTTTCATCAATGATAAAGATCAGAAAACCAAATGTACAGTAACCATTACCAAGGGAACAAGGGATGATGATGGTCACAAGGTCANAGACACGGGGACCCAAGCTCTGATGGAGCAAAGGTGCTTTAATGATTTTTCTGTGAGTATATATAGGCTATAGTACAAGAAGTTTCTTTCATCAATGATAAAGATCAGAAAACCAAATGTACAGTAACCATTACCAAGGGAACAAGGGATGATGATGGTCACAAGGTCAGGAGACAATCCATGTCTCAAGAAAGGAGATCAAGACTAAGCAGTTTTGTCATAAAGAGAATGTTTACTAAAGAAGATTCAAGCCTGTCTGACACAATGACCCCAGTTCCTGGGAACAGTGTGCTGTTCCACTTAAAAGTAAACAGGACTTGTGAGAAACAGCAGGTAGGAATCGTCCTGTTAAAACATTCCCTGACAGTGAATGATGTTGGATTCATGATCTCTGAAGATTTAGTTTCAGGACCAGGGACCAGGCTTGATCACTCAGGAGCTTTTGTGTAGCAGAGTTTTATTAAAGTTTAAAAAAGGACAGAGAAAGCTTCTGACATAGATATCAGAAGGGGGATGGAGACTGCCCCTCTCTCTAGTGTTAGCAAGGGAGTTATCTATTTTTTCTATTGTTTATTAACAATAAATCAAGAGGATGTCTCAAGGTGGTAAAGGTCTTTCAGACCCACTCCCACAACTTACATTTTGAGATAACGGGAGTAAACATAACAATAGAAAGATCTTACTAGACCTGCTCCCACAATATACATATTAAGATGACAAGACTAGTCAGAACGTTCTTAAGAAGGAGAAATATGTCCTAGAGCAGGATACATTGTTGCTATATAATCATTGGTACAGAGTTTAAGGAAAACCATATCCATGAGCAAGAGGAGTTGTTTTGTTGTGTAATCATTAGCTCTGGGCTTAAAGAAAAAAACCTTTTATGTGACTAATAGGAGGGAGTGTAGAAAAAAATGTCCTTTTCTCCTCCTCAAGAGCCCCACACCCCTTTCTCCTCCTTGGGGATCCCGGACTTCTTATCAACTTGCCAAAGTATTAAGTCTCATATCCCCCGTTTCTTTTAGAAGTATGTTGTCAAGGGTCGGCATTTTCATTCTATAACTACTTCCTGCTGGGATGTGGTGCTGTCCCTAAATTGTTGAGGCAAGATATTTTCCTAACCCTCATATTGAAGGTTTCTGATCCAGGAGTCCCAAGTAATAGTTGGAGGAGGCTGTGGCATTGCTAGAAGCCTGGACCACCATTTTTAACTTAAAGTTTTTGAACGGTTAGAAACAAATCCAGTTACACAGTTACAGATGCATAGAGCAAACAGTTAAAACCGAACAATTATAATTATTACAATTAAGATAGCTTTTCACCATGGGGAGTTAGTTAATGTTTCCCAAAGTGAGGTTACTGAGGCTTCAATAGTATCCATAGCCTGAATCACCTTGGTTATGTGTTTGGTAAAGTGAGTAACATTTATGCTCATATCTGGTATATATATACAACATTGCATATGAATAATGACACAAGTTCCTCCTTGTGCAGCCATTAGAATATCTAAGATCAATCTGTTTTGTAAAATCACCTTTCTAATTTGTATTTGTTTAGCATTAAGGGCTGAACTAGCTTTTTGAGAATCTTGTAAAGCCTGTTGAGTAAAGTTAGTCAGAGCATCAACTCGTAGCATAATGTCTGTATTTCCTAGAGAGGGAGCGAATATTTTGAAATACAGACCTTGCCCAGTGAGTTTTAAGGTGTGCCAGGTTAGCAGCCTTCTCTGGAAGCTTTGAAAATTTGAGGCCATGAGTAAAAGCTAGACCTAGGGTGAATCTCCCTATCCAGCCAGGGGGAAGCCATGCCCATAGGTAAAAGCCACATATCCAATAGGTTCTGTTTGGAACAAGTAACACTGAGGGATCCAGTCCCAATCAGTGCCTGGCCAGCCAAAAGGAGGAACTGAACTGGGATTGGAAAACAGGAATGATTACATTGCTTATTTCCTGAGGCAAAAATCTCAATTGCTTCCTGTCATAATTAAGTTGTTGGCTAACTTCTGGGAATGGCTCTATTTGTTCCTAGTATATGGGGGTGTTAGATAGTAGGTGTCCCTTTTCAGGAAGTAGCCATATGACCTCATCTCTTATTTGATAAACATCAGGTAGAAAACCACTAGATCTAGACCCTTTTACTTTCTTATATGTAGCAAAATAGTTATTAAACCAAGATAATGTATAATCAAAGTTAAAAGTCACAGTAAGTCCATAGTTAAGGTACAATATGTTATACCAGTCCATCTTAGGATTCATAGATGTCATTGCAGAGTTGAGTAAAGTCTTTTCCTTGAAGTTGAGAAACCCACCATGGGAAGCTTTCAACTGATGAAGAGGGGGATACTCCAGAGACTCAGCAATTAGACCAATTGTGGACTGCAGAGTAAGAATGAGCCTAGGACAGGAAGGTGTTGTCTTGAGGGTCAAACAGCAGACTCAGGACTTTTGGAGTCAGTAGAAGCAAGCTCATATATATTATCAGACCAATCTCTGTTCCTGGCTCAAAAGTGGCTTGCTTGACTCAGCAGCTGGGTCAGGAGTCACCTCCTGGAGTTCCTCTGATGTCTGTTGAAAAGCTAAGAGCTGAGTCACATAGTTATTTCTGAGGCTTCAGGATCTATAACAATATCTGTGTGTAAAAACAGTCTGTCATAGAGACAGTCCCTTCTTCTTAGGGGCAGTTCAAGCCCTCATTAAAACTATGGGTAAAACTTTAAACCAACTGCCTTGGGTTTCCTGAGTTATCTTACGCAGATGCCTGTTAATAATGTCATTAGCCTTTTCAACCTTTCCTGAAGATTGGAATGTCCAGGAATAGTGTAAGTGATAATCTATTCCTAGAGTTTTGATACCCCTTGAGTTACAGCAGCTTTAAAGGTGGAGCCAGTCATGAGAAATCAGTACAGTAAGATTTCGCCCACTAATAAACTTAAGAGCTTCAGGCACGAGCATGGCAATAGAAACTACAGGTTGTCGGTGAGAGCCTCGGGGTTATGTCATAACTCCCAAGGCCATACCTTTTCTTTTAGTAACAAACAGATTAAACTCTGATCCTGTGGGCAGGTTTAAAGCAACCTAGACCATCTTTACTATCATTTTTCTGAATTATTTTTCAAGTATTTTGCTTATTTCATCTTCATTCATTTGGACTTGTGTATTTCTATGTTGTTCCTTCATTTGTGCAGTGTTTCTTTGCCTTTTCATGATTTTTAAAAAACTTATTGTGTTTGAGGTCTCCTATCCCAGGGTTTGAGGTTGAATTCTTTCTTCCTTTTGGTTTCTGCTCTTGTAGGTTGGTCCAGTGGTTTGTGTAAGTTTCATGTAGGGTGTGACTTCCTCTGGTGGGAGTAACTGAGTTTCTTTTTTTTCCTCTGATGGGCAGGGCTGAGTGAGGTGGTAATTGTCTACTGATGACTGAGTTTGTATTTTTGTCTTGTTTGTTGTTTGGATGAGGCATCCTGCATAGGGTGCTACTGGCAGTTGGGTGATGCTGAGTATTGTATGCAAGTGGTTGCCTTTGTGGGAGTTCTCACTATTGGATACTTCCTAGGATTAAGAGTTCTCCTCCAGCGCCAAAGGCTCAGGGCTTGATCTCTGGTTGTGAATGGAGATTCCAAAGGTGGTGTTATATCATTAAATGAGATTAAAACAAAGACCCAAAAATGAGAAACAAAAGACTCACCCCAGACAAATGGCAATTACAAAATCAGGCAAATAATAAGTAAAATAATGGAATATACACAGATACATACACACCTATAAGCAAAATCAAAAAAGTACAATAGATTTACCTGGCAAATAAAGGAAACCAAAAATGATATCCACCAGTTAAGAACAAAACTGTCAAAAGCACAGACCAGAAAACAAACTAAAGCAATGTGCCGAATGGGGAACAAAGCAACAAAAACAGAACAAACTAACAAATATGTTGAGAAAGAAAAAGGAAAGAAAGAAAAGAAAGAATAGAAATGCAAAGTTAAATAGAGGTAGTAAGGAAGATTTATATATATTAAAGATTATTTGCAAGGGGAAAAGAACAGTAGTAAAAGGAAACAAAGTAATAAATGTAGAAAAATTAATAACTTTAAAAATTCAAAAATTAAAATTAAAAAGAGAGAAAAAAAGGAAAATTCCACAGAACTTCAAAAGACCAACTAGATATAAAAAATGTGATTAAAAAAAATTCTCAAAAGCTCAATTAGATTTGATAATACTAATAAATTCAACAACTACAACAACGGGGTGGGGGGAAGGGGAAAAATCCAGAATAAATTACAGAACAAGTCAAAATATAAGAATAATAAATGTTTTTCTTGAGTCTCTGCTGTCAGCGTCCTTTTCCTTGCTGGGAGTTACAGTCCACCTCACCTCCCTAGAATGCTCTCCAAACTCCCCTGGTCTCTGGATCTGCTGTGGGGGCAGCTCAGACTCTAATCTGGTCCTACTCCTGTGTGTTCTTGCCTCCAATGTCCACAGTTGTCGCAACTAGTGTGTTTTCTTCTGTGAGAACTCAATTGTCCTTTTATATGTTCCATAGACACAGTCTGCCTAGTTGATCATGTGGATTTAATCTGCAGCTTGTACAGCTGGTGGGAACATTTTGGTTCCTCTTCTTTAGCCACAATGCCCCTGGGTTTCAATTGTGGTTTTATCTCCACCTCTGCATGTGGGTCATCCACAGGGGTTCGCTCCTGAAGCTGCCCTGGAGGACTTGGTTCTGCCTCAGAGAGTGCCAGGTGTGGAGATGGTATAGCTGCTTGAGTAGCAGGGGCCCTGGCAGCACCAGGTACTCAGGGGAATTGGAGACTAGGGCAGCAGTAAATTTGGTGCTCTAGAAGGATATGGCTACCCATGCCAGTATTGCTGCCTGGAGAATCTGCCAGACAGAGAAGCCTGGCAGACCATAGTCCACAGGGTTGGAAAGAGTTGGATATGACCAAAGCAACCCAGAATGCACAGAACTTTTTCTCGCCTGGGTCACCTCCCCCAGTGAGGATTGAGTGTGAAGGCGGTGCAGCTGCTTGGGTTGTGGGGACCTTGATGGTGCCAAGTGTGTGGGGACACGGACTGCCTCAGCTACAGGAGCTATGGCCCTATTAGAGTCTTTTTCTAGCCTCTGGCAGCTGGAGATCAGAGGGTCTGTTTGTATAGTCCTCCTTTGTTCTGCCCATTCAGGCATTTAGAGGGCTCCCCTGCCTGTGGTCCTTCTCTGTTGCTCAGCTTGTCAGGTACATAAAGGGGTCCCCTGGCTGGGGCCCTACTCTGCTGGTGTTTGACAAGTCAGGCACTAAAAGTTCTCCCCCGACTGGGGTCCTTCTCTGTGGTTTGGTGCATCAGGCACTTAAAGGGGCACCCTGGCTGGTGTCCTACTCTGTTGCTCAGGCCACATCAGGTGCTTGAAGAGCCAGCCTTTGTTGTTCAGCTGTGGATGCTGGTGTGTGAAGAGAGGGAGGCTATGGTGGTAACTCCACCCCATACACAGGACAGAGCAGTATCACCTTGCTTCCATGGCTGCCTGGCTTTCCTCTGCAGGCATTTCCCTCTACAATCACCTTCCTCATGTCCCCTCAGGCTGTCTTCCTTCAGTCAACAGCAGACCTTGCCCTTGGATTTTTCTACAGTCCCTATGCTCCAGCTCCCAATTGATGTGCCTTATATGGGACCTGTTCCCTGTCCAGGGTATGTATGACTGTGGCAAGTATAGTCTGTGTCATTCTCATTCCATTTAGGTTGCCACAGATCAGCTGCTTCATTCTCAGCCTCAAATGTTTCTGCTCTGACCAAAACAGTTTCCCTGATATGGGGATCAGACCACTGCTTCAGTTCCCCAACCCACCAAGGGCAGGTCTAGTCCTGCTAACTATTTTGTTTTTCTTCCTAATTCCTTCCTGCTACCCAGTTTTAAAAGTGAAAGTCAGTCACTTGTTTCCAACTCTTTGCAACCCCATGGACTATACAGTCCATGGAATTCTCCAGGCCAGAATACTGGAGTGGCTAGCCTTTCCCTTCTCCAGGGGATCTTCCCAACCCAGGGATCCAACCCAGGTCTCCTGCATTGCAGGCAGAACCACAATGTGGTTCTTTACTAGCTGAACCACAAGGGAAGCCCAGGAATACTGGAGTGGGTAGCCTATTCCTTCTCCAGGGGATCTTCCCAACCCAGGGATCCAACCCAGGTCTCCTGCATTGCAGGCAGAACCACAATGTGGTTCTTTACCAGCTGAACCACAAGGGAAGCCCAGGAATACTGGAGTGGGTAGCCTATCCCTTGTCCAGCAGATCTTCCTGACTCAGGAATCGAACCAGAGTCTCCAGCATTCCAAGTGGGTTCTTTACCAACTGAGCTATTAGGGAAGCCCACCGAGTTTTGCATGGTTCTATATATTCTTTTATGGTGGCCAGGTATTCCTGACCACTCTCAGCTGGTGTTCTGCAAGCACTTCTGTGTTAGAAGGTGTATTCCTGATGTATCCATGGAGAGAGATGTACTTTACATCCACCTACTCCTCTGCCATCTTGTTCTCTCCAACTTTTATTCTTGAATTGTTTATTTCTCCCTTCAATTTTGTCACTATTTGCTCCATATATTTTGATGACTCTATTGTTAGGTACACATAGGTTTATAGTTTTTATAACTTCATGATAGATTAGGCCTTTTATCATTGTACAGTGTTTTTGTTTATTTCTAGTATCATTTTTTTTTTGCTTTGAGATATGTTTTATCTGATACTTATATAGCCACTAAAACTTTTGTGTATCTATTACGTCTTTTTACTTTTGACATATTTGTATCTTTGAATGTGATATGTGTGTCCTGTAAAGAGCATACAGATTATTTTTTAAAAATTCATTTTGTCACTATCTTTTATTTATTGATGTATAGTTGATTTACAATGTTGTGCCTATCTCTGCAGTACAGCAAAGTGACTCAGATATACACACATAAGATGTTCTCTTTTTATATATCACTCACCATCTTTTGATTCAGTTATTTAATCAATTTACATTTAATGCTGTTATTGAAATAGTTGGATTTCTATCTGCCATTTTACTTTTTAAATATATTTCATATCTCTTTTGTTAATATATTTCTCACTTACTGTTTTTTTTTTTTTCTGTTTTAAATGCCATTTTTGATATATGTGTTGCTGGTTAGTTGCTTCAGTCGTATCCGACTCTGCGTGACCCCATAGATGGCAGCCCACCAGGCTCCCCCATCCCTGGGATTCTCCAGGCAAGATTTGTGTATCTATTACGTCTTTTTACTTTTGACATATTTGTATCTTTGAATGTGATATGTGTGTCCTGTAAAGAGCATACAGATTATTTTTTAAAAATTCATTTTGTCACTATCTTTTATTTATTGATGTATAGTTGATTTACAATGTTGTGCCTATCTCTGCAGTACAGCAAAGTGACTCAGATATACACACATAAGATGTTCTCTTTTTATATATCACTCACCATCTTTTGATTCAGTTATTTAATCAATTTACATTTAATGCTGTTATTGAAATAGTTGGATTTCTATCTGCCATTTTACTTTTTAAATATATTTCATATCTCTTTTGTTAATATATTTCTCACTTACTGTTTTTTTTTTTTCTGTTTTAAATGCCATTTTTGATATATGTGTTGCTGGTTAGTTGCTTCAGTCGTATCCGACTCTGCGTGACCCCATAGATGGCAGCCCACCAGGCTCCCCCATCCCTGGGATTCTCCAGGCAAGAACACTGGAGTGGGTTGCCATTTCCTTCTCCAATACATAAAAATGAAAAGTGAAAGTGAAGTCGCTCAGCCGTGTCCTGTGACCCCATGGACTGCAGCCTACAAGGCTCCTCTGTCCATGGGATTTTCCAGGCAAGAGTACTGGAGTGGGGTGCCATCTCCTTCACCGATATGTGTGTTACATCTGCATATTTAGAAAACTAACAATTCGTGTTATAATTACCTTTTAAAGAAGTTGAGAGAAGAAAGGAGAATAAGCATACATTTATGGAGTTTGCTATATTGACTTTCTTCAGTGTAATTTCTTGTTCTCTTAATTTGTTTGTTTTTGAAAGTTACCATTTTGTGTCGCACTTTATTAAAGCTTTGCTTTCACGTTCCTTCTTTGTGATTATATTCTAAAAAATATGTTTTTGTATGTTACAGTCCCCAAAATGCAATCATATGCATAAAGTTTTATGCACATGCCTTTCATATCAGATAAGAGAAGAAAGGAGAAGATATGCATCATAGTTGTTATTTATTTATAATCATTTATAATTGCAAAATTACTGTTGCAGGCAATCTCAGTTTTTCATGTGAATTTGGATTACTCTCCATTGTCTAAAATTTAGCTAAGATATGTGTGTGTGTATATATATTTTCTTCTGGTTTTATTGAGATATAATGGACATATAGCACTCTAAATTTAATGTGTACAGCATAAAACATGTATAGCACTTGCACACATCATGATGTGATGGTCACAGCATGTTTTGTGAATATTTATCATATCATATAGAGGCAAAATTAAATAGTAAAAATCTGTTTTCCTTGTAATGAATATTCTCAGGATTTGCTCTTTTAACTACTTTTATATATAGCATACAGCAGTGTTAATTATATTTATCATCCCACACTTTACATCTCTACTACTTATTTTTGTGCATGTGTGTGTGATAGTAATTAAAACTTTATTTGTAGAACCATCATTGTTTTATTAATATTACAGTGACAGAGCATGCAGTAAATAGTATTAATTATAGACTAAACATAAAGTGTTAGTACTCAGATATAAAACGTCTCCTTGACATACTGTGGAAACTGATCATGAATCACTTCCCATGGACATAAAAAAAATAAGCTCACATTCATTTATTTTTATTAATTTTACTGGGATATAGTTGATTTACACTTTTGTATTACTGTTTGCTGTTCAACAAAGTTAATCAGTTATACATACACTCTTTTTATGGATTCTTTCCCCATATGATCATTACAGTGTATTGAGTACAATTCCCTGTGCTATACAGTAGGTTGTTATTAGTTTATCTATTTTATTTGTGTGTGTGTGTGTGTACGCTTAGTCACTCAGTAATGTCCAACTTTTTATGATCCCATGGACTATAGCCTGCCAGGCTTCTCTGTCAGTGGAATTTTCCAACCAAAATACTGGAATGGGTTGCCATCTCCTACTCCAGTGGGTCATCTTGACCCAGGGATCAAACCCATGTCTCTGGCATCTCCTGTATTGGCAGGCAGATTCTTTACAACTGCACCATCTGGGTAGCCCTATTATATATATATTAGTGTGTATATGTTGGGATCTCAATCTTCCATTTATCTCTCCCCCCACCTTCCCCTCGGTAACCATAATTGTTTTCTGTATCTTTATTTCTGTTTTATAAATATGTTCATTTGTACCACTTTTTAAGATTTAACATATAAGCAATATCATGCAATATTTGTCCTTCACTGTCTCACTTCACTGAATATGACAATCTCTAGGTCCACCCATGTTACTGCGAATGGCATTATTTCATTCTTCTTTTTTTTTTTTTTTAAAGTGTCTGAGTGATACTGGGCTTCCCTGTTGGCTCAATAGTAAAGACTCTGAGTAATATTTATAGCTGAATTATACGGGGCTTCCCTGGTGGTTCAGTAGTAAAGAATGTGCCTGACAATGCAGGAGGTGTGGGTTTGATCCCTAGGTTGGGAAGATACCCTGGAGACAGAAATGGCAACCCATTCCAGTATTCTTGCCTGGGAAATCTCATGGACAGAAGAATCGGGGTCTCAAAAGAGTCAGAGATGACTTAGCAGCTAAACAATAACAGCATATGCTGCTGCTGCTATCACTTCAGTCGTGTCCAACTCTGTGTGACCCCATAGACAGCAGCCCACCAGGCTCCCCCATCCCTGGGATTCTCCAGGCAAGAATACTGGAGTGGGTTGCCATTTCCTTCTCCAATGTATGAAAGAGAAAAGTGAAAAAGTGAAGTCGCTCAGTCTGTCCAACTGTTAGTGACCCCATGGACTGCAGCCCACCAGGCTACTCCGTCCATTGGATTTTCCAGGCAAGAGTACTGGGGTGGGGTGCCATTGCCTTCCCCGAATAACAGCATATACACTTATAATAATATATATGTTATATATATATATGTTATTCAACCATAAAATATTACTCCACCATAGAAAAATAATAAAATAATGCCATTTGCAGTAACATGTATGGATTTAGAGGTTGTCATACTGAGTGAAATGTCAGACAGAGAAGGATAAATATCATGTGGTAACATATATATATTTATATACCACATCTTTATTCCTCTGTCAATGTACATTTAATTTGCTTCCATGTCCTGGCTATTACAAATACTGCCACAATGAGCATTGGAGCACATATATCTTTTCAAATTGTGGTTTGCTCTGGGTATATGCCCAGGACTGAGATTGCTGAATCATATGGTAACTCTATTTTTAGTTTCTTAGGAATATCCATACTCTTGTCCATAGTGGCTGTATCAATTTACATTTCCACAAGCAGTGTAGAAGTGCCAACCACTTTTTTGTTCTCTGAATGTATGACTGTTTATGTTTTGTAATTTCATTTGTTTTGTAGATTCAACATACAGATGAAATCATGTAATATTTGGATCTCTGTCAAACTTATTTTGGAGAAGGCAATGGCATCCCACTCCAGTACTCTTGCCTGGAAAATCCCATGGATGGAGGATTTTAGTATAATACCTTCTAGGTGTGTGCATGTTACTGCAGATTGCAAGATTTCATTATTTTGTGGCTGAGTAATATTCCATTGGATGTATATCTCACATCTTCTTTATCAGTTTACTTATTGATGGGCACTTAGGTTGCTTCTTTATCTGGGCTGTTGTAAATAATGCTTCAGTGAATGAGTGAGTGAGTGAAGTCACTCAGTCGTGTCCGACTCTTTGCGACCCCGTGAACTGTAGCCCACCAGGCTCATCCGTCCTTGGGATTCTCCAGGCAAGAATACTGGAGTGGGTTGCCATTTCCTTCTCCAGGGGAACTTCCCAACCCAGGGATTGAACCCAGGTCTCCCACATTGCAGGCAGACGCTTTAACCTCTGAGCCACCAGGGAAGCCTTCAATGAATATAGGGTTGCATATATCTTTTTGAATTAGTATTTTTGTTTTCTTCAAATAAATTCCCATGATTAGAATTAGATCATATGCAACTTTCGTTTTTTTTGAGGAATGCCCATACTTTTTCCATAATGACTGCACCAATTTACATTCCTACCAAGCGCATGAGGCTTCCATTTTTTCCCCACATCATTGCTGACATTTGTTGTCTTTTTTGAAAATAGTCGTCCTGACAGGTGTGAGGTGTAAGGTGATATCTCAGTTTGGGTTTGAATTGAATTTCCTTGATGATTAGTTATGTTGGGCATCTTTTCATGTGGCTATTGCCCACCTATATGACTTTGTTAAAATATCTACTCTTCTTCTGTTTTTTAAATTGGGTGGTATTTTTTTTTTTTAGTTGTATGAGTTCTCTGTGTTTTTAAGATATTAGCCCTGAAATTGATGAGAATGGGCATCTTTGTCTTGATTTTAGAGGAAATGCTTTCAGCTTTAATCATTCTCTGTTTTTATTTGTGGGCATATCATATATGGTCTTTGTTGTATTGTGGTGTGTTACTTCTATACTCACTTTGTTGAGAGTTTTTTTTTTATCATAAATGAGTATTGAATTTTGTCAAAAACTGAAATCCATTGAGATGATCATATGATTTTTATTCTTCAATTTGTTAATGTGATGTATCACACTGATTAATTAATTTGTGGACATTGAACCATCCTTGCATCCATGGGATAAATCCCAGTTTATCATGTTGTATGATCCTTTTATGGAGAAGGCAGTGGCATCCCACTCCAGTGCTATTGCCAGGAAAGTCCCATGGATGGAGGAGCGTGGTGGGCTCTAAGACTTGGACATGACTGAGCGACTTCACTTTCACTTTTCACTTTCATGCATTGGAGAAGAAAATGGCAATGCACTCCAGTGTTCTTGCTTGGAGAATCCCAGGGACAGGGGAGCCTGCTGGGCTGCCGTCTATGGGGTCGCACAGAGTCGGACATGACTGAAGCAACTTAGCAGCAGCAGCAGCATGATCCTCTTAATGTATTGTTGAATTCAGTTTGCTAATATTTTGTGAGGATTTTATGTATATGTTCATCAGTGATTTTTGGCCCTAATTTTCTTTTTAGGTAATATCTTTGTCTGGTTTTGATATCAGGATGAGGCTGGCTTCATGGAATGATTTCATGAACATTCCTTCCTATACATTCTTTGGTAATAATTTCAGAAGGATAGGTGTTCACTTTCCTTTAAATGTTTGGTAGAAATTATCTGTATTGAAATTGAGTCAGTAATAAAAACAACTCCCAACAGACAAAAGTGAAAAGTCCTGCACTTTTGCTTGCTGGGAGTTGTTTCTTATTACTGTTTCAGTTTCATTACTGGAAATAAGTGTGTTCATATTTTCTATTTTTCCTGGTTCAGTCTTGGGCTACTGGACATTTCTAGAAATTTGTCCATGTCTTCTATGTTGTCTATTTTGTAAGCCTGTAAGTATTGGTAGTTATTGATTATGTCCTTATTTATTTATGTGGTGTCAGTTGTAATATCTCCTTTTTCATTTCTGATTTTACTTATTTGGGCATTCTCATGCTTTTAGCCAAAAGTTTATCAATTATTTTTACATTAAAAAAAACCCAGCTTTTAATTTCATTGTTCTTTTATATTATTTTTTTAGCCTCCATTTTATTTATTTTTATTCTGGCCTTTATGATTTTTTCCATCTACTAACTTGTGGTTTTGTTAGTTCTTTTTTTCCTCTAGTTCCTTTAGTTATAAGGTTAGGTTGTTTATTTCAGCTTTTTCTTGTTTCTTGTGGTAGCCATGGTTTCCTGTAAACTTTCCTTTTAGAAATACTTTTCCTGTATCCCATAGATTTTGGACCACTGTGTGTTCCCTTTCACTTGTCTCTAGATAATTTAACTTTTTAATTTCTTCAGTGATCATTCAGTTGATTAATAGCATATTGTTTAACCTCCACATGTTTATGTTTTCTGCAGGTTTTTTCTTCTGCACATTTTTTCTTACTGTTGTGTTCTAGTCTCATAAGGTTATGGTCAAATAAGATACTTTATGTGCTTTCAGTTTTCTTAAATTTATGGAGACTTGTTTTTTGGCGTACCATGTGATATATTTTGGGGAATGACCCATGTGCACTTGAAATGAATGTAAATTCTGCTACTTTTGTGTGGCATCTCCTACATATATCTATTGAGTCCAATGGTGTAATGTGTTGTTAATGACTTTTTTGTTGTTAATGTTTCATTGTTCATCTTCTGTATGGATTACCTGTACATTTGCTATGAGGGGGATGTTAAAATCTATTATTATTTTGTTATTATAAATATATCCCTTCAGTTCAGTTCAGTTGCTCAGTCATGTCTGACTCTTTGTGACCCCATGAATCGCAGCACGCCAGGCCTCCCTATCCATCACCATCTTTCAGAATTCACTCAAACTCACATCTGTCGAGTCGGTGATGCCATCCAGCCATCTCATCCTCTATCGTCCCCTTTTCCTCCTGCCCCCAATCCCTCCCAGCATCAGAGTCTTTTCCAGTGAGTCAACTCTTTGCATTAGGTGGCCAAAGTACTGGAGTTTCAGCTTCAGCATCGGTCTCTCCAAAGAACACCCAGGGCTTTGACATCATATTTTGTATCTTTTTCTTTTAGGTTTCCTTTATACACTTTTTCTGGATATAGGTTATTTTACTGCTTTTGCTTGTAACTGCCTTACTTGCTTTATACATCCATGATTTAGAAACTTTACTATGTATCTGCCTTTATCAATGAGATTTTTGATTTCATAATTTTCATATTTCAAGTTGTGGCTTTTCTATTGCTTGTAGAAATCCCTTTAATGTTTCTTGTAAGGCTGGTATGGTGGTGCTGAAGTCTTTTAACTTTCACTTGTCTGTAAAATTTTTTTAATATCTCCATCAAATGTGAATGAAAGCCTTGCTGGGTAAAATATTCTTAGTTGTAGATTTCCCCCTTTCATTCCTTTACACAAATTGTGTTACTCCCTCCTGATCTGCTGAGTTTCTGTTTAAAAGTTGTTGTTGTTCTGTCAGTAAGATGTGTCCCAACTTTTTGCACCCCCATGAATGCAACATGCCAAGCTTCCCTGCCCTTCACCACCTCTTGGAGTTTGCTCAAAATCATGTCGACTGAGTCAGTGACACTATCTAACCATCTCACCCTCTGTTGCCCCCTTACTCTTTTGCCCTCCATCTTTCCCAGCATCAAGGTCTTTTCCAATGAGTCTGTTGTTTGCATCAGATGGCCAAGGTATTGGAGCTTGAGCTTCATGCATCCAGTCCTTTCAATGAATATTCAGGGTTGAATTTCCTTTAGAATTGACTGGTTTGATCTCCTTGGTGTCTGTGGGACCCTCAAGGGTCTTCTCCAGCACCACAGTTGGAAAGCATCAATTTGTCAATGGCACCCCACTCCAGCACTCTTGCCTGGAAAATCCCATGGATGGAAGAGCCTGGTAGGCTGCAGTCCATGGGGTTGCTAAGAGTCGGACATGACTGAGCGACTTCACTTTCACTTTTCACTTTCATGTATTGGACAAGGAAATGGCAACTCACTCCAGTGTTCTTGCCTGGATAATCCCAGGTACGGGGGAGCCTGGTGGGCTGCCATCTATGGGGTTGTATAGAGTCAGACACGATTGAAGCAACTTAGCAGTAGTAGCAGCAGCCTTCTTTATAGTCCAATTCTCACATCCTTACATGACTACTGGAAAAACCATAGCTTTGAATATATGGACCTTTGTTCCAAAAGTGATGTCTCTGCTTTTTAATATACTGTCTAGGTTTGTCATAACATTCCTCCCAAAGAGCAAGTGTCTTTTAATTTCATGGTTGCAGTCACTATGCTCAGTGATTTTGGAGCCCAAGAAAAAAAATCTGTCACTGTTTCCACATTTGCCCCATCTATTTGCCATGAAGTGATGGGACCAGAACCATGATCTTAGTTTGTTGTGTTGAGTTATAAGCCAGCTTTTTCACTCTCCTGTTTCAGCCTCATTAAGAAGCTCTTTTCCATATATGTGCATTCATATATGTTATTTATGTTTCTCTTTCTGACTTACTTCACTCTATATAATAGGCTCTAGGTTAATCCACCTCATTAGAAGTAACTCAAATGCATTCCTTTTTATAGCTGGGTAATATTCCATTGTGAGAAGTCAAGTGGGCCTTAGGAAGCATCACTATGAACAAAGCTAGTGGAAGTGATGGAATTCCAGTTATGCTATTTTAAATCCTAAAAGTGCTATACTAAATATGCCAGCCAATATGGAAAACTCATCAGTGGCCACAGGACTGGAAAATGTCACTTTTCATTCTAATCTCAAAGGAAGGCAATGCCAAAGAATGTTCAAACTACCACACAATTGCACTCACTTCACATGCCAGGAAAGTAATGCTCAAAATTCTCCAAGCTAGGCTTCAACAGTACATGAACTGAGAACTTCAAGATGTTCAAGCTGAATTTAGAAAAGGAAGAAGAACCAGAGATCAAATTTCCAACATCCATTGGATCATAGTAAAATCAAGAAAATTCCAGAAGAACATGTACTTCTGCTTCTTGACTACACTAAAGCCTTTGAGTGTGTGGATCACAACAAACTGGAGAATTTTTAAAGACATGGGGACTACTGGACCACTTTATCTGTCTCCTGCAAAACGTGTATGCAGGTCAAGAAACAACAGTTAGAACCAGACATGGAAAAATGGACTGGTTCAAAATTGGGAAAGGAGTACATTAGGGCTGTATATTGTCACCCTGCTTATTTAGCTTATATGCAGAATGCATCATGCAAAATGCCATGCTGGATGAAACACAAGCTGGAATCAAGATTGCAGAGAGAAATGTCAATAAGCTTGGATATGCAGATGACACCAGCCTTATGACAGATAGCAAAGAGGAACTAAAGAGTCTCTTGATGAAGGTGAAAGAAGAGAGTGAAAAAACTGGCATAAAATTCAACACTCAAAAAACTAACATCATAGCATCTGATCCCATCATTTCGTGGCAAAGAGATGTGAAAACAATGGAAACAGTGACCGACTTTATTTTCTTGGGCTGAAAAATCACTGCAGATGGTGACTGCAGCCATGAAATTAAAAGATGCCTGCTCCTTGGAAGAAAAGCTATGACCAATGTAGACAGCATATTAAAAAGCAGAGATATTACTTTGCAGACAAAGGGACAAAGGTCCATCTAGTACAAGCCCCACTCCAGTACTTTTGCTGGAAAATCCCATGGATGGAGGAGCCTGGTGGGCTGCAATCCATGGGGTCGCGAAGAGTCGGACATGACTGAGTGACTTCACTTTCACTTTTCACTTTCATGCATTGGAGAAGGAAATAGCAACCCACTCCATTGTTCTTGCCTGGAGAATCCCAGGGATGGGGGAGCCTGGTGGGCTGCCGTCTATGGGGTCACACAGAGTTGGACCCGACTGAAGCAACTGCGCCAAAAATTGATGGTTTTGAAGTCACTGTTGGGGAAGACTTTTGAGAGTCCCTTGGTATGCAGAGGAGATCTAAATAGGCAATTCTAAAGGAAATCAATCCTGAATATTCATCAGAAGGACTAATACTGAAGCTTCAATACTTTGGCCACCTGATGTGAAGAGCCAACTCTTTAGAAAAGACCTGATACTGGGAAACATTGAAGGCAGGAGAAGAAAGGGATGACAGAGGACCATATGGTTGGATGCCATTACCGACTCAATGGACATGTGTTTGAGCAAACTCTGGGAGATGTTGAAGGACAGGGAAACCTGGCATGATAGAGTCCTTGGGGGTGCAGAGTTGGACACGATTGAGTGACTGAACAACAACAATATTCCATTGTATATGTAGCATAGCTACATATACAGGGATGGGGGAGCCTGGTGGGCTGCCGTCTATGGGGTCGCACAGAGTCAGACACGACTGAAGTGACTTAGCAGCAGCAGCAGAGCAATGTTTGACATCTTTTCATGTGTTTGTTAGCTATCTGTATGTCTTCTTTGGAGAAATGTCTGTTTAGGTCTTTTCCCCAGTTTTTGATTGGGTTGTTTGCTTTTCTGGTATTGACTTGAATGAGCTGCTTGTGTATTTTGGAAATTAATCTGTTGTCAGTTATTTCATTTGCTATTATCTTCTCCCATTCTGAGAACTGTCTTTTCACCTTGTTTATAGTTTTCTTTACTGTGCCAAAGTTTTTAAGTTTAATTAGGTCCCACTTGTTTATTTTTGTTTTTATTTCCATCACTCTAGGAGGTAGATAATAGAGGATCTTGCTTTGATTTCTGTCATCTTGTGTTCTGGCCATTTTTTCCTCTTAGAATTCTATAGTTTCCAGTCTTATATCTAGCTCTTAATATATTTTGAGTTCATCTTTGGGTATGATGTTAGAAAGTGTTCTAATTTCATTCTTTTACATGTAGCTGTCTAGTTTTCCTAGCACCACTTATTGAAGAAGCTATCTTTTCCCCATTTTATATTCTTGCCTCTATTTTCAAAAATAAGGTACTCATAGTCTTGTTCCTTTGGTGTTCTGTTTTTGTGCCAGTACCATACTGTCTTGATGACTGTAGCTTTGTAATATAGTCTGAAGTCAGGAAGGTTAATTCTTCCAGGACCATTCTTCTTTCTCAAGTTTGCTTTGGTTTTTCTGAGTCTTTCATGTATCCATATGAACTGTGAAATTTTTTGTTTTAGTTCTGTGAAAAATACCATGGTAATTTGATAGGAAACACACTGAATCTGTAGATTGAATTTGGTAGTATACTCATTTTCACAAAATTGATTCTTCCAGCCCATGAACATGGAATTCCAAGCCAGGCTTTAGCAATATGTGAACCGTGAACTTTCAGATATTCAAGCTGGTTTTAGAAAAGGCAGAGGAACCAGAGATCAAATTGCCAACATCTGCTGAATCATTAATAAAGCAAGAGAGTTCCAGAAATACATCTATTTCTGCTTTATTGACTATGCCAAAGCCTTTGGCTGTGTGGATCACAATAAACTGTGGAAAATTCTGAAGGAGATGGGAATATCAGACCACTTGACCTGCCTCTTGAGAAACCTATATGCAGATCAGGAAGCAACAGTTAGAACTGGTCATGGAACAACAGACTGGTTCCAAATAGGAAAAGGAGTATGTCAAGGCTGTATATTGTCTCCCTGCTTATTTAACTTGTATGCAGAGTACATCATGAGAAATGCTGGGATGGAGGAAGCACAAGCTGGAATCAAGATTACCAGGAGAAATATCTGTCTCTTATACACATCTCCATGGGATTCTCCAGGCAAGAGTACAGGAGTGGGGTGCCATTACCTTCTTTCCTTAATTGTGCTCATTATTTTGCATGAAATATTCCTGTAATATCTCAAATTTTCTTGAAGAGATCTTTAGTCCTTTTCATTCTATTGTTTTCCTCTCTTTGTTTGTTCACTTAGGAAAGCTTTCTTATCTTTTCTTGCTGTTCTTTGGAACTTTGCATTCAGTTGGATATACCTTTCCCTTTCTCCTTTGCCTTTCAATTCTCTTCTTTTCAGCTATTTGTAAGGCCTCTTCAGACAACCAATTTGCCTTCTCTCATTTCTTTTTCTTGGGATGGTTTTGATCACCACCTTGTGTACAGTTTTGCAGACCTCCATCCACAGCCCTTCAGGCACTCTGTCTACGAGATCTAATCCTTTGAACCTCTTTGTCACCTCCACTGTATAACAATTAAAAATATATATTGGTCATACCTGAATGGCCTAGTGGCTTCCCTACTTTCTTCAATTTNTTTTTCCAGTAGTCATGTATGGATGTGAGAGTTGGACTATAAAGAAAGCTGAGTGCCGAAGAATTGATGCTTTTGAACTGTGGTGTTGGAGAAGACTCTTGAGAGCCCCTTGGACTGCAAGGAGATCAAACCAGTCCATTCTAAATGAGATCAGTCCTGGGTGTTCATTGGAAGAACTGATATTGAAGCTGAAACTCCAATACTTTGACCACCTGATGTGTAGAGCTGACTCATTGGAAAATATCCTGATTCTGGGAAAGATTGAGGGCAGGAGGAGGAGACTCCCGAGGATGAGATGGTTGCATGGTATCACCAAATCAATGGACATGGGTTTTGGTAGACTCCGACAGTTAGTGATGGACAGGGAGGTCTGGCATGCTGCAATTCATGGGATCGCAAAGAGTCGTACATGACTGAGTGACTGAACTGAACTCTGCATAGAAGCTAAATGATCAGGGTGATAATATACAGCCTTGACATATCCGTTTCCCAACTGAACCAGTCCATTATTCCTTGTCTTGTTCTACCTGTTGGTTGTTGACCTGCATAGAGGTTCCTCACAAGATAAGTATGGTGGGCTGGTATCCCATCTCTTTTTAAAAATTTTCCACAATTTGTTGTTATCTGCACATTCAAAGGCCTTCATGTAGTCAGTGAATCAGAAATAGATGCTTTTTTTTTTTTTTCCTCTTTCTTTCTGGAACTCCCTTGATTTTTCTTTGAGTCAACAAATGTTGGCTATTTGATCTCTGGTTTCTCTGCCTTTTCTACATCTATCTTGTACATCTGGAATTTCTTGGTTCACATACTCTTAAAGTCTTGCTTGAAGGATTTTGAGCATTACCTAGGTACCATGGGAAAATAACTGCTATTGTATGCTAGTTTGAACATTCTTTAGCATTGCCTTCCTTTGGAATTGGAATGAAAAGTTATGTTTTCTATTCCAGTGGACACTATTGAGTTTTCCAAATTTGCTGAAATATTGAGTGCAGCACTGTGAAAGTATCATCTTGAAAATTTTAAATAGCTCAGCTTGAATTCCATCACTTCTGCTAGCTTTGTTCATTGTAATGCTTCCTAAGGCCCACTTGACTTAACACTCCAGGATGTCTGGGTCTAGGTGAGTACACCGTCATGGTTATCTGGGTCATTAAGAACTTTTTTGGATAGTTCTGTGTATTCTTGTCACTTCTTAATCTCTTTTGCTTGTGTTACATCCTTTCCATTTCTGTCCTTTATTTTGGCCATGTGTCCATGAAATTTTCCATTGATGTCTCCAGTTTTCTTGAAGAGATCCCTAGTCTTTTACATTCTAAGTTTTTTCTATATATCTTTGTATTGTTCACTTAAGAGGGCTATCTTATCTCTCCTTGCTATTTTTTATAACTTTGTATTGAATATATCTTTAACTTTGTCCTTTGCTTTTTTTACTCTTCTTTTCTCAGCTATTTGTTAGTCTTCCTTAGACAACCACTTTCTCTTCTCACATTTTTTTTCTGGGGAATGATTTTGGTTACCACGTCCTGTACAATGTTATGAACCTCTGAAAATTGTTCTGTTTTTAAATTAAATTATTTAATTGGGGCTAATTACTTTACAGTATTGTGGTGGTTTACATGTGTACATGTGTCTCCGATCCAGAAACCCCGTCCCACATCCCATCCCTCTGGTTGTCCCATCCCATCCCTCTGGGTTGTCCCAGTACACAGGCTTTGACTGCCCTGTTTTATGCATCAAACATGGACTGGTTGGTTATTTTACGTTTGGTAATATACATGTTTCAGTGCTATTCACTCAAATCATCCCATCCCACCCTCACCTACTCCTACAGAGTCCAAATGTCTGTTCTTTGTATCTTTGTCTCTTTTGTTGTCTCACATATAGGATCGTCTTTACCATCTTTTTTTTTCATTTTTCAAAAATTTTAATTGGAGGCTAATTGCTTTACAGTATTATAGTGGTTTTTGCGATACACTGACATGAATCAGCCATGGGTTTTCATGTGTTACCATCTTTCTAAATTCCAAATATATGCGTTAGTATACTGTATTGATGTTTTTCTAACTTACTTCACTCCGTATTAATAGGCTCCAGTTTCATCCACCTCATTAGAATTGATTTAAATGTGTTCTTTTTAATAGCTCAGCTTATATGTAGAGTACATCATGAGAAATGCTGGGCTGGAAGAAGCACAAGCTGGAATCAAGATTGCTGGTTTGACTGTGTGGATCACAATAAACTGTGGGAAATTCTGAAAGAGATGGGAATACCAGACCACCTAACCTGCCTCTTGAGGAACCTGTATGCAGGTCAGGAAGCAACAGTTAGAACTGGACTGGTTCCAAATAGGAAAATGAGTACATCAAGGCTGTATATATTCACCCTGCTTATTTAACTTATATGCAGAGTACATCGTGAGAAATGCTGGGCTGGAAGAAGCACAAGCTGGAATCAAGATTGCTGGGAGAAATATCAATAATCTCAGATATACAGATGACACCACCCTTATGGCAGAAAGTGAAGAGGAACTAAAAAGCCTCTTGATGAGAGTGAAAGTGGAGAGTGAAAAAGTTGGCTTAAAGCTCAACATTCAGAAAACGAAGATCATGGCATCCGGTCCCATCACTTCATGGGAAATAGATGAGGAAACAGTGGAAACAGTGTCAGACTTTATCTTTTTGGGTTCCAAAATCACTGCAGATGGTGACTTCAGCCATGAAATTAAAAGATGCTTACCCCTTGGAAGAAAAGTTATGACCAACCTAGATAGCATATTCAAAAGAAGAGACATTACTTTGCCGGCTAAGGTCTGTCTAGTCAAGGCTCTGATTTTTCCAGTAGTCATGTATGGATGCGAGAGTTGGACTGTGAAGAAAGCTGAGTGCCAAAAGATTGATACTTTGGAACTCTGGTGTTAGAGAAGACTCTTGAGAGTCTTGGACTGCAAGGAGATCCAACCAGTCCATTCTGAAGGAGAGCAGCCCTGGGTGTTCATTGGAAGTAATGATGCTAAAGCTGAAACTCCAGTACTTTGGCCACCTCATGTGAAGAGTTGACTCATTGAAAAGACTCTGATGCTGGGAGAGATTGGGGGCAGGAGGAGAAGGGGATGACAGAGGATGAAATGGCTGGATGGCATCACGGACTCGATGGACGTGAGTTTGAGTGAACTCCGGGAGTTGGTGATGGACAGGGAGGCCTGGTGTGCTGTGATTCATGGGGTCACAAAGAGTCGGACTCGACTGAGCGACTGAACAGAACTGAACTGAATGTTCCATTGTGTATTTGTACTACAACTTTCTTATCCATTCATCTGCCAATGGACATCTAGGGTTCTTCCATGTCCTAGCTATTGTAAACAGTGCTGTGATGAACATTGTAGTACACATGTCTCTTTCAATTCTTGTTACCTTGTGTGTGCCCAGGAGTGGGGTTGCTGGATCATATGGCAGTTCTATTTCCAGTTTTTTAAGGAATCTCCATACTGTTCTCCAAAGTGGTTGTACTAGTTTGCATTCCCACCAACACCCTCTCCAGCATTGTTTGTAGACTTTTTGATAGCAGACATTCTGAACGGTGCAAGATGGTACCTCATTGTGGTTTTGATTTTCATTTCTGTGATAAAGAGTGATGTTGAACATCTTTTCATGTATTTGTTAGCTATCCATATGTCTTCTTTGGAGAAGTGTTTGTTTAGTTCTTTGGCCCATGTTTTGATTGGGTCATTTATTTTTCTTATATTGAGCTGCATGAGCTGTTTGCATATTTTTGAGAGAAATTCTTTGTCAGTTGCTCTGTTTGCTATTATGTTCTCCTATTCTGAAGGCTGTCTTTTCACTTGCTTATAGTTTCCTTCGTTGTGCAAAAGCTTTTCAGTTTAAAAGGGTCCCAATTGTTTATTTTTGCTTTCATTTCCATAACTCTGTGAGGTGGGTCATAGAAGATCCAGCAGTGATTTATGTCAGATAGTGTTTTTCCTATGTTTTCTTCCAGGAGTTTTATGGTTTCTGGTCTTACATTTAGATCTTTAATCCATTTTGAGTTTATTTTTATGTATGGTGTTAGAAAGTATTCTAGTTTTATTCTTTTAGAAGTGATTGACCAGTTTCCCCAGCACCATTTGTTAAAGAGATTGTCTTTTGTCCTGTGTATATTTCTGCAAGACAAGGTGTCCATAGGTACGTCAATTTGACTCTGGGCTTTCTATTTTGTTCTGTTGATCTATATTTCTGTCTTTGTTCCAGTACCACACTGTCTTAATGACTGTAGGTTTGTAATATAATCTGAAGTCAGGCAGGTTGATTCCTCCAGTTCCAGTCTTCTTTCTCAAGATTGCTTTGGCTATTTGACATTTTTTTTTTTTTTGCATTTCCATACAGATTGTGAAATTATTTATTCTAGTTCTGTGAAAAATACCGTTAGTAACTAGATAGGGATTGCATTGAATCTGTAGATTGCTTTGGGTTGTATACTCATTTTCACTATATTGATTCTTCCAATCCATGAACATGGTGTATTCATCCATCTATTTTTGTCATCTTTGATTTCTTTCAGCAGTGTTTTATAGTTTTCTGTATATAGATCTTTTGTTTCTTTAGATAGACTGATTCCTAAGTGTTTTATTCTTTTTGTTGCAATGGTGAATGAAAATGTTTCCTTAATTTCTCTTTCCTTTTTATCATTGTATTCATCCATCTATTTTTGTCATCTTTGATTTCTTTCAGCAGTGTTTTATAGTTTTCTGTATATAGATCTTTTGTTTCTTTAGATAGACTGATTCCTAAGTGTTTTATTCTTTTTGTTGCAATGGTGAATGAAAATGTTTCCTTAATTTCTCTTTCCTTTTTATCATTTTTAGTGTATAGGAATGCAAGGGATTTCTGTGTGTTGATTTTATATCCTGCGACTTTACTATACTCATTGATTAGCTCTAGTAATTTTCCGGTCATGTCTTTAAGGTTTTCTATGTAGAGGATCATGTCATTTGTAAACTCTGAGAGTTTTGCTTCTTTTCCAGTTTGGATTCCTTTTATTTCTTTTTCTGCTCTGATTGCTATGCCTAAAACTTTCAAAACTATGTTGAATAGTATTGGTGAGAGTAGGCACTTTTGTCTTGTTCCTGACTCTTGGGAAATGCTTTCAGGTTTTCACCATTGAAAATAATGTTTGCTGCAGGTTTATCATATATGGCTTTTATTATGTTGAGGTATGTTCCCTCTATGCCTGCTTTCTGGAGAATTTTGATCATAAATGGTTGTTGACTTTTGTCAAAGGCTTTTTCTGCATCTATTGAGATAATCATGTTTTTTATCTTTCAATATATTATTGTGTTATATCACACTGGTACAACAATATTTGGAAATATTGAAGAATCCTTGCATTCCTCAGAAACCCACCTGGTAATGATGTATGATCTTTTTATTGTGTTATTGGATTCTCTTTGCTAGAAATTTGTTGAGGATTTTTACATCTATGTTCATCAGTGATATTGGCCTCTAGTTTTCTTTTTTTGTGAAATCTTTGTCTGGTTTTGTAGAATGAGTTTGGAAGTTTATCTTCCTCTGCAATTTTCTGGAAGAGTTTGAGTAGGATAGGTGTTAGCTCTCCTCTAAATTTGTGGTAGAATTCTCCTATGAAGCCTTCTGGTACTGGGCTTTTTTTTTGTTGGAAGATAATTGATTATAGTTGGATTTCTGTGCTGGTAATGTGTCTGTTAAGATTTTCTATTTCTTCCTGTTAAGGTTTTGGAAGGTTATACTTTTCTAGGAATTCACCCATTTCTTCCAAACTGTTCATTTTATTGTCATATAGTTGTTGATAGTAGTATCTTATAATCTTTTCTATTTCTATTTTTTCTGCTGTAATTTCTCCATTTTCATTTCTAATTTTGTTGATTTGATTCTTCTTTTTTATTCTTTTGATGAGTCTGACTACTGGTTTGTGTATTTTATTTATCTTGTCAAAGAACCAGCTTTTTGTTTTTGTTGATTTTTGCTCTAGTTTCCTTTATTTTTCATTTATTTCTGCCCCAATTTTTATGATTCTTACCTTCTACTAACCCTGGGGTTCTTCATTTCTTCCTTTTCTAGTTGCTTCAGGTGTAAAGATAGGTTATTTGATTTTTCTCTTCCTGTCTCTTATACACATCTAGATGTGTATAAGAGACAGTTAGTATACTGTATTGATGTTTTTCTAACTTACTTCACTCCGTATTAATAGGCTCCAGTTTCATCCACCTCATTAGAATTGATTTAAATGTGTTCTTTTTAATAGCTCAGCTTATATGTAGAGTACATCATGAGAAATGCTGGGCTGGAAGAAGCACAAGCTGGAATCAAGATTGCTGGGAGAAATATCAATAATCTCAGATATACAGATGACACCACCCTTATGG
>SJYX01013608.1:292595-309940 GCA_006410675.1 Oreotragus oreotragus
AGGGTTCCCTTTTCTCCACACCCTCTCCAGCATTTATTGCTTGCAGACTTTTGGATCGCAGCCATTCTGACTGGTGTGAAGTGGTATCTCATTGTGGTCTTGATTTGCATTTCTCTGATAATGAGTGACGTTGAGCATCTTTTCATGTGTTTGTTAGCCATCCGTATGTCTTCTTTGGAGAAATGTCTATTTAGTTCTTTGGCCCATTTTTTGATTGGGTCGTTTATTTTTCTGGAATTGAGCTGTATAAGTTGCTTGTATATTTTTGAGATTAGTTGTTTGTCAGTTGCTTCATTTGCTATTATTTTCTCCCATTCAGAGGGTTGTCTTTTCACCTTGCTTATAGTTTCCTTTGTTGTGCAGAAGCTTTTAATTTTAATTAGATCCCATTTGTTTATATTTGCTTTTATTTCCAGTATTCTGGGAGGCGGATCATTGAGGATCCTGCTGTGATTTATGTCGGAGAGTGTTTTGCCTATGTTCTCCTCTAGGAGTTTTATAGTTTCTGGTCTTACATTTAGATCTTTAATCCATTTTGAGTTTATTTTTGTGTGTGGTGTTAGAAAGTGATCTAGTTTCATTCTTTTACAAGTGGTTGACCAGTTTTCCCAGCACCACTTGTTAAAGAGATTGTCTTTACTCCATTGTGTATTCTTGCCTCCTTTGTCAAAGATAAGGTGTCCGTATGTGTGTGGATTTATCTCTGGGCTTTCTATTTTGTTCCATTGATCTATATTTCTGTCTTTGTGCCAGTACCATACTGTCTTGATGACATATAGGTTGTGAGTGTATATGTGTGTACACGTATATAGATGCTTTGAAGTACCAGTATTGTTAGCTGTATAGTATTACATTATATGTAGTATTTATATGCATTTCTTGGTCACCATTATATATATGTATTGTAATATTACTTTAACAGGGGCTAGAGTGTGAACTTGAAGCTGCAGCATTTTGGTTCCTTTCTCTCTAAGTTTGAATAGACTAGAAACTAGCTGATTGATAGAGTAGTCAGTCTCTGAAAAAACTGTCTTCCTGTGGTAAAGAAACACATTGGACCCCAAGGGACGTTTGCTATTGTCCCTGCATTCAGGCAGCAGAATCTGTTCATTTTACCTCTTGTAGATATATATATAGCTATAGCAACAGCCTATGTTCTTATGGTTTGAAGACTTTAATCTTTCTGCTTAAAATAAATTCTACAAATGAAAAATTAGAGTAGGAAAAATATTGGAGTGTTTATAAAGAGTTCCCCTCTATCCTCTTTGGCCCAGAATTCTCCTCCTTTGTTTTCTCAAAAACTGAATCTTTTGCAGAGGCTTTGCCAAGCAGAATTGGAGTTTTCCCTTGGGAATCTGGAAAGGCATAGTGCTCAGCAAATTTGAAGAAAGAAAAGCTTTTCAAATGTTAATGAGTCTAAGCAGGACCCAGGACTCTTTGTGTTCTAGGGGGCAGATTAAATACATAAGCAGTATAACCTTTCTCTAGCCTATAGCCAGGTTCTTAGTATTATTGGTGATAACTGCAATAAAGGATTACAAAGGTAGAAATCCCCCAGATGGCATCACTCTAAACTTGGAATTCAGTACAACTCCCAAAAGTCACAGAGTGAAAAAAGTACTGACAACACCAGGCAACTTTTTGGGTGCCAAGTTTTCACATTTTCTTTGGTTTTCTCTATGTCCCTAACCTTGGCTATTAGTGAGTGCTGAACTGCCAACTGCTGCTACAAACATTATATAGGAAACTTGAGGGAAAAAAAAACTCTGCTTTGGAAAGAGCACAGGAGCTCAGGGGAAACCCAGTTACTTGTTTTATTATTATCATCACTGCTCATACTATTGATGTAAATTTAAAAGCACAAAGAGTCATATAGAAAAAGATTTTTGGATCTATCCCTGAAGATGAACACTTTGTCATGTATTCTTCATTGCTCTCTTTCTCTCAACAAAACATTACAGAGATAGTGAAATATGCTTTTAACCCTATTACCAGTATTTAATAAAAGGAACCACAGCCCTGAATGTGTGTTTATACTTCTTGGTCATATTCTCAGTTCAGTTCAGTTCAGTTGCTCAGTGGTGTCCGACTCTTTGCGACCCCATAAATCGCAGCACACCAGGCCTCCCTGTCTATCACCAACTCCTGGAGTTCACTCAGACTCGTGTCCATCGAGTCAGTGATGCCATCCAGCCATCTCATCCTCGATTGTCCCCTTCTCCTCCTGCCCCCAATCCCTCCCAGCATCAAAGTCTTTTCCAATGAGTCAGCGCTTCGCATGAGGTGGCCAAAGTACTAGAGTTTCAGCTTTAGCATCATTCCTTCCAAAGAAATCCCAGGGTTGATGTCCTTCAGAATGGACTGGTTGGATCTCCTTGAAGTCCAAGGGACTCTCAAGAGTCTTCTCCAACACCACAGTTCAAAGCTTCAATTCTTTGGCACTCAGCCTTCTTCACAGTCCAACTCTCACATCCATACATGACCACAGGAAAAACCATAGCCTTGACTAGGCGAACCTTAGTCGGCAAAGTAATGTCTCTGCTTTTGAATATACTATCTAGGTTGGTCATAACTTTTCTTCCAAGGAGTAAGCGTCTTCTAATTTCATGGCTGCAGTCACCATCTGCAGTGATTTTGGAGCCCAAAAAAATAAAGTCTGACACTGTTTCCACTGTTTCTCCATCTATTTCCCATGGAGTGATGGGACCGGATGCCATGATCTTTGTTTTCTGAATGTTGAGCTTTAAGCCAACTTTTTCACTCTCCTCTTTCACTTTCATCAAGAGGCTTTTTAGCTCCTCTTCACTTTCTGCCATAAGGGTGGTGTCATCTGCATATCTGAGGTTATTGATATTTCTCCCAGCAATCTTGATTCCAGCTTGTGTTTTATATCATAGTTTATGGTTAAGTCAAATTTCTTAAGTTTAAATTGTCTGTATAGTGAAAACGATAACCTAGGTGATTTTGCCATTTAACTGTTTTCGTAACAGAAATATGAAGGCTTTGTGCTCTGTTTATGCATTCATGGTATATTAGTGGTTAGGACTCACTGAAGTATGAAGGTATTCAATATAAAAATTACAGTCTACTTTATAAGATATAATTACAAAGCAGCTCTCCAACAACCTGAGAGTATGCGCCGTATTGTGAAGACCACTCTTACACAAAGAGGAATGATATCATTGACTAGAGTGTGTAGGAAGAGTTATTGCCACATCATTTTGTTGTTACTCTCAGCTGCCTAGGGTCATCTATGACCAAATAAACAAAGAAATAAAATGTATTATCAGAATTACATTCAAAGTGATTACATTGTTATGGAAATATGTAGTCCTCACTAGATAGCTTAAAATCTCTATTTCATAGTCTAGGTTTATATGAATGTGTGTCATCCTTTAAATGTGATATGAAAAAAATGAGAAATGGATAAAACAACTAGGAATTATCCTACATTTAGGTTACCTAGGATAATCTTTTTAACAACAGAATTTAATAAATGACTTAAATGTCACAATACAACTATTTGACAGCATTTATGGCAATCTACTCCAGTATTTTTGCCTGAAGAATCCCATGGAGAGGGGAGCTTGGCAGGTTACAGACACAGGGACGCAAAAGAGTAAGACATGACTTAAAGACTAAACAACATAAGGCCTGTTTTATTCATCTACTTTTGGCTTTTAACAGTTACAAAACAAATTATTAATAAATATATGGTCATTTGCTTCATTTGCAATTATTTTCTCTCATTCCGAGAATTGTCTTTTCATCTTGTTTATAGTTTTCTTTGCTATTCAAAAGCTTTTAATTTAACTAGTTCTCTTTTGCTTGTCTTTGTTTTTATTTCCATTACTCTGAAGGTGGGTCAAGGAGAATCCTGCCATGATTTATGTCAAAGAGTGTTCTGCCGATGTTTTCCTCTAAGAGATTTATAGTTTTGGGCCTTACATTTAGGTCTTTAATCCATTCTGTGTTTATTTTTGTGTGTGGTGTGTGTGAATTAGGAAGTATTCTAATTTCATTCTTTTACATGTAGCTGTCCAGTTTTCCCACCACCACTTACTAAAGAGGCTGTCTTTTCTCCACTGTATATTCTTGCCTTCTTTGTCAAAGATAAGGTGTGTGGGTTTATCTTTGAGCTTTCTATCTTGTTCCATTGATCTATATTTCTGTTTTTGCACCAGTACAGTACTGTGTTAATTGCTGTTATTTTGTATTATACTCTGAAGTCAGGAAAGCTGATTTCTCCAGCTATATTTTTCTTTCTCAAGATTGCTTTGGCTGTTTTGTGTTTCCATACATATTGTACATTACTTTTGTTGTTCTAGTTCTGTGAAAAATGCCATTTGTAATTTGACAAGGATTGCAATAAATTTGTAGATTGTTTTGGGTAGTATAATCATTTTCATGATATTGATTGTTTCAGTCCAAGACCATGATATATCTCTCTATCTGTTTATATTGTCTTTGATTTATTTCATCAGTGTCATAGTTTTTTACATACAGTGTCTTTTGCTTCCTTAGGCAGATTTATTCATGGGTATTTTATTATCTTTGTTGAGATGGTGAATGGGATTGTTTCCTTCTCTTCTCTGATTTTTTGTTGTTAGTGTATAGGAATGGAAGGGATTTCCGTGTATTAATTTTGTATCTAGTGATGTTATTATTAATAGATTCATTTATTAGTTTTAATAATTTTCTGGTGGTATCTTTAGGGTTTTCTATGTATAGCATCATGTCATCTGCAAACAGTGAGAGTTTTAGTTCTTTTCCAATCTGGATTCCTTTTATATCTTTTTTTTTTTTTCTTTTGTTTCGGCTAGACTTTCCAAAACTATGTTGAATAATGATGGTGAGAGTGGGCACCCCTGTCTTGTCCCTGATCTTAGAGGAAATGTTTTCTCTTCAGAATATACAAGCAGCTCATGCAGCTTAACATCAGAAAAACAAACAACCCAATCAAAAATGAGTGGAAGACCTAAGCAGACATTTCTCCCAAGATGACATAATAACAAACACATGAAAAGACACAGAAATGCAAATAAAACTACAATGGGGCATTACCTCAGTCACCTCAATCACTGCAATCACCATCTGCAGTGATTTTGGAGCCTAAAAAAATAAAGCCTGACACTGTTTCCACTGTTTCTCTATCTAGGGCTGTGTATCTTTTGTCACAAAATTTTGTAACATAATGGTATACTTTAATCCTATTATTATCCAACTAGCTATAAAACTTTATTTTAAGATGTACATATTCTTCGTTAATAATTTATTGTAATTTGTAGAGCTATTAGAAAATTTCATCTCATAAAATAAGAGGTTCAGTGTGCAAAGTTGTCTTTCAGGATATTTTAAGATTCAGTCAAAACTGACTGGCTTATTCACACATCTTATGTAATTATTTTTACTTATGTAATAAAGGAAGAATATATTGAAGCATAAACTACCATATATTTCACAAAGGAAACAAAAATACCTATAGCATTTCATTATTTAATCAAATAAAATGTACAGACATATAATTGTAATCAAACTTTGCATTATCACTGCCTTACATCTATATACTGACAATTTTCTTTAGAATATCTTTGTGAAACCATGAGGTTCTTTTAAGTTACTTTATTTGTCCTGATTGACTTCGTTTTCATTATTCTTGTTTGATGCTCTCATTATTACATTTTACTGAAAAGAATCTCTTTAGCATTCTACTTGATCTTTACAATTGCCTTGTATTTTCTTCAAAACATCTCTAGTTCTAATGATAACAGCACATTTCTGATCCATCTTGATTTTTCTTGCTCCAAGGCATAAAATCAACAACTGTCCAAGGATTTCTGGTTTCCTTAACAGCTAAAAATTTTAGGAATCATAATTGGGAAAAGCAATGGTGTTCCTGAGTCTGATGGTGGGCAAAACACTTTTGGCAGTCGCCATTTGTTCCCCTTAACATTAATAGAATGAGAGAGTACATATTTTAAGGTAATGTACTGACAATGGGTTTTGAATACCTTTTTTCCAGTATATAGTTGTATCAGCCCTTAAGATTGCTTCTATTTTCACACCACACATCTCTGAGGTCTATTAGAGCTGAGATGTGCATAGTAATAGGAAAAAAAAAGGGGGGGGAGGAGTTCTATAAGAATAGCCCCTTTGAGAAGGAAATGGAAACCTACCCCAGGATTCTTGCTAGGGAAATCCCATGGACAGAGGAGCTACAGTCTGCTTCTGCTGCTGCTGCTAAGTCATGTCTACAGGGTCACAGAAGAGCTGGACAGGACTTAGCAGCTAAGCAAGAACAATAAAGTACATAAAAGTGATATTATTATTTCAGGAAAAAAAAATGCATCAGGTTTTTACAAAGGGATAATGTGTGACTTTTTGTTCCTCTCAAAAACATTTGGTTTTGTTTCCACACATGCATGCACACATTGGTTTTTTAGTATACTATATTTAAAGTTTTGGTTTTTGTTTTTGTTCTTGTACTTTTTTTCCAGGTTCAATGGAAACTGTTTGATGGGAGGATGGCAAAAACAGATATCATTTAAAAATGTTGCTTTAGTTACTGAGATTAGCAGACATGAGATTAACTAGTGAGATTAACTAGGCACGGAATGAAGCGTTAGCACAAGTTAATGAAGCACTAGCCCAGGTAAGGAGATGTGTTGTTAGACCAGAGTGATGGCAAGGTTAACTAAGAAGCAAATTGATACAAGAAGTATTTAGAGGCGGAATCCAAAGTGGTTTTTCATTTATTTGGATAAGGAGTCAGAAAGAAAAAAGGAAAAGTAGGGTAAAAAGTAGGGTACCCTTCAAGCCTGAATGGTAAATACCACATCTAAACCTTGTTGAACTGGGTTGATTCTGGTACATTTACTGAAATAGAAAACACTGGAAGAGGTGAAAGCTGTTTGTTTCATCTTATTAACACTAATAGCCTTGAGATATGTTTAAATTAGAATTGCCATTTTTGAATGTTCACATTAAGATATACTATAATTTAACTTAGGAGGACTTCTTGAAGAAAATGAATCTTTGAAGGATATCAAGCACATAGTTTATCAGAAATGATAGGTTTTGACATTTTAAATAAAGAAAAAATATTGTGAATACATTTTTGGATATATTAAGTTGAGGTAGCAGTGAGATATTCATTTGAAGGTATCTAAAAGGCTTTTTATTATATAGCTCTGAATCAGAGACAAAGTTTCAGCAAAAGTTACATATTTATAATTATTGGGTTAGAGGTGATAGTTAATATTTTAGGAGCAAATCAGATCACCTACCCATCATTTAGAGAGCAAAGAGGATGGGCATTTAGCTTAGACACAACCTAATATTTACAAGTCTAGTAAAGGAGGACAGAGAAGCAAGAGACATTGAGGATGAACAGCAAACAAAGTAGGAAGGAACCTGGAGGTGCTTGTGTTCTAGAGGCAAATAGAAAGGTTGTTTCTCAAAAGGGAAGGAATGATCAACAGTATTAAACACTATTGCAAACTACGGTAGATGTGGAATTAATTAGATTAATGACAATATGATAATCATTGGTGATTATGCCAAAAATTGCATTTAGTGAGTTATTGAAGGCAAAGTTGAGTCTAACTTGACTTGATAAATGATTAGAATGTAAAACATTAGACATACGTAGAAATTACTTTGGCTGGGAAAGATATGAAATAGTAGTTGCTAAAAGAAAACTAGAATTAAAGGAACAATTCATTCTGTCTTTCCATTATCAACATTGGTAACCTTGAAATATGTTCACATTAAAGTTCTCATTTTGAATGCTCACATCAAGATATACTGTAATTCAATTTATGAGGACTTCTTGGGGAAATTAAACAGATAGCAATCACAGAATTTGTCAGAAGTGATAGATTTTGACATTTTTAATGAAGGGAAAATTATAGGCAAAGTGTAAAGTGTGGTGTGTTCATAAAAATTAGCAAATATTTATTAGTAATATATTTTATAAATATAATAGCATAAAAGGGGCATTCATAAATTACTCAGAAGTATGAAAATAAGTTGAAAATTAATAAATAGATTGTTTAGTAACAGGTTTTCAATGTATTATTTCAATATATATCATTTATTTGTAAACACAGTATGTTCAAGTCTGTATGAGTAACTAGAGAATAAAGGCTTTTTTCAGGAATATTTTGTTCACTTCCACAAATAAAATGCTGAACTGGATATGTGTATTTTAACAAGTGCTATGCAATATCTTTTACAGAAATTGGTTTTATTTCCTTTACCAAGAGAAAAGGTGATGAAAGGATGTGCTGCAGGCAAATGTGATGTCAAGAGAAGACAGATGATCACCACCCAGAAAACAAGCGGACATTTTCTTGTTGACTTTTGTCTCTTCTGTCAGAAAAATTCCACTGAGGTTTCAGACTTTCAAAATATTCAACACAATATTTTCAAAATGGCTAACAGTGACACAGAACACAGTTTAAAATATGAAACTTTTTAAGTTTCCAATTTTTATATCTCACTATTAACTTTGTTCACTTAAAATACAAAGATGATTGCCTGACTTGAATATTCTTCTGAATTCTCATTTTGCTTTAAAAATCAAACATGTTCCTCCAATTAAACCATAAATTAAAATATGAAATTATAAATAGTTATTTCACCAAGGAACATCAATGAGTGATAAGCATAGCAGATGGAAGTGAGGTAGGGAATAATATATTTACATACTCTCCAAATACCTCCACACAAATATTTATTAATTACAAAGAAAAAAGGAAATTTATGGTGGAGAATCCTAGCAGGCACCATCTTACTCAAAAGATCAATGTTATCATCTGTAATTTGACTAATAAACATCAAGTGCTACCCAGAAGAAGACCATCCATAAAAAGAGCACTTCACTTATGTGATATCCCAAATGTGTACATCCCAAATCTGCCCACAAGGAAGAATGGGCAAACCTATTTCTTGAGGCTCCAAAATCACTGCAGATGGTGATTGCAGCCAGTAAACTAAAAGACACTTACTCCTTGGAAGGAAAGTTATGACCAAACTTGATAGTATATTGAAAAGCAGAGATATTACGTTGCCAACAAAGGTCCATCTAGTCAAGGCTATAGTTTTTCCAGTGATCATGTATGGATGTGAGAGTTGGACTGTGAAGAAAGCTGAGTGCCAAAGAATTGATGCTTTTGAACTGTGGTATTGGAGAAGACTCTTGAGAGTCCCTTGGACTGCAAGGAGATCCAACCAGTCCATCCTAAAGGAGATCAGTCCTGGGTGTTCTTTGGAAGGACTGATGCTGAAGCTGAAACTCCAGTACTTTGGCATGCTAAGAGTTGACTCATTAGAAAAGACTCTGATGCTGGGAGGGATTGGGGGCAGGAGGAGAAGGGGACAACAGAGGATGAGATGGCTGGATGGCATCACCAACTCGATGGACATGAGTTTGAGTGAACTCTGGGAGTTGGTGATGGATAGGGAGGCCTGGCGTGCTGCAATTCATGGGGTCACAAAGAGTCGGACTCGTCTGAGCAACTGAACTATACTGAACTGAACTGAAGCTAAGGCACATTCTACAAAATGACTGCCCTGTTTCCATGATCTTCAGGAAAGTTAAAGGCATCAAAATCAAGCGAAGACTTAGTAGCTGCTCCATGTCAAGGATGGGAGAAAGCTATGGCAAGTGGGTACAACTTACGATCCCAAATGAGGTCCTTTTGTTACAAAGATCATGTCTGGGACATTTGGTAAAGTGGCATGGGACATCTAGGGGAAGGGTATGTAGGAATTCTTGCTACTTTTCTGTAAGTTAAATAAAATCTTTTTTTTTTTTAAGAAAAAAGTCAAACATATACTGTTCATTTAGTTATCTGACAGCATATGCCAAAGATCTTATTTCAAAATAAAATATATTAATTTTCTCTGTTGTATGAAATATTTTAGATTTTAAAATTTATCTGAGGATTACTTAGTTGATCTCATGAAGTGAAAATTGTTTTTAAAAACTGGTTGATTGTCTAATAAGTCTTTGCTACATTGGTTTCTGTAAAAATAATCAATTCTATACCTGTGGTGGATGTATGTTGATGAATGGCAAAACCAATACAATATTGTAGAGTAATTAACCTCCAATTAAAATAAATAAATTTATATTAAAAAAATAAAAGATATTTTGATATTTCTTATTTTTTATATTTTCTTATTAAATGTTTCTTTCTATGATTATTTTGGAGACAAATATTTGCCAGTTAATCTCTAATATAAAAAATTTACATGATAAATAGGTGAACTTTTTTATTAATTTTTAATCAATCAGATTAATGAAAACAGATACAACTTAATATTAGGGCACAGAATTATAAATTGCTTAACTTGTAGCCTGTTCTAAGACTACTTAAATGTAATCTTGAGAATAAATGTCAAAGACTTGTGCAAAAGTCAATTAATTTTAACATCAACTTTTCTTTTTCTTGGCAGCACTACATGGCACATGGGATCTTAGTTCTCCAACCAGGGACAGAACCCATGTCCCCTACATTGGAAGCATGAATCTTAACCACTGCACCACCAGGTGAGTCCCTAGCACCTACTTTTTAACATTTTAAAGCACTTACCACTCTAAAGTACCATCTATATATCACTTATCCTCTGCACTTATTGTCTGACAACTAGTGAGAGCTTTGTCTTTCCTACCAAATCATGAACTCTTGATCTTCAAATGGGTTCTAATGGGAAATTTTTGATTTAAGGAGGTATAGTTAGCAGGAGAAAAGTCATTTCTGGGCTAACTCTTATTTAAAATCATTCAGAACTAGAATAAAATATTTTAGTTTAGTATTTTGAATCACCAAAAGAGTACAGATTGAGAAAATGTATGAGTGTTTTACAACTAAGGGGTTTTTGGTTTAAAAAAATGAGTTTGCTAGATTAAAAGGACCCAGAGGGATAGTATGGGGAGGGAGGTGGGAGGGGAGTTCAGGATTGGGAACATGTGTACACCCGTGGCAGATTCATGTTGATGGATGGCAAAACCACTACAATATTGTAAATTAATTAGCTTCCAATTAAGATAAATAAATTTAAATTAAAAAAAAAACTTGTAAAGGCAAGTTATGGGTGACTGAATTCTTTGACTTAAAAAATTTGGGGGCAATGGAAATTTAGTATAATTTTACTTTGGCTATATTTGTTTTGCAATATTATATTGGTTTCATTTGTACAATTATTGGAATCAGAAAAACAGGTGGTAATAATTCAAGCATGATATGTTGAGGCTCCAAGTCATCGCGAATATGTAAAGATTTCATATTTGATAACCTTGAATTGAGCAGGGGAATTTTAAAAAAGGAAAATATTGCATGGACAGCCAAAAGTGTTAAAGGTTTTAGTAAAAGAAAAATCTAAGAATGGTGGTGTCATTATACTATGGAAGAACAAATAGGATCTTTGCTGACTAGAAAGTATGGAAATGACATATTTCTAGATGAAAGGAAACTAAATTATCACTATCTGCTTAGCAACTGACAAGCATTTAGCAAGTATCTTCTTAAAATTATAATACTGTGTTGGCTCTATGGAGGACAAACTATATAAAATGCACTCATTTTAGAGTTAGGATAAGCAGGAAAATTAAAATAGATTTAATTATTCAGTGAAGACTTATTGAGAGCCTATTTTATGTCATACTATTGGCAAGGATCTGAACATTACTGAATATGTTCATTTCCATAAAGTGCATCAAGTTGAGTAAAGGATATAAATAAGGTAAGAATAAGTATATAAAAGAGGCACAAGGACTATTATACTAGACAAGGTAAGAAAGGACAACATCAGGGTGGAAGTAGGATATCAAAGTTATTTCACAATTGCTATCAGGAAGAAGCTAATTCTTTCATTCAAAATGTTTGCCTATTATCTATCAGACATTGCATTAGAATTATATTTAACTTTCCAGTTGTCTCAGATTTTATAGCGTTTTCACTGCATTAGTTGCTCCATATTCTTGTCAACATTTGGTGCTGTTAGTATTTTGGAATTTGGTTATTCCAATAGGTATATAGTGGTATCACCTTACAGTTTTAATTTGCAATCTCTAATGACTTATGTGATGCTGAACATGTTTCTGTATGCTTATTTGCATCTGTGTATCTTCAGTGAGTTGTTCGGCCACAACTTTTCACTTCTGCTCTTATGCCAAAAAATTAGCTATAGCTTGGGTTCCAATAAGACTTTACCTTTGGCAAAACCAATACAATATTGTAGAGTAATTAACCTCCAATTAAAATAAATAAATTTATATTAAAAAAATAAAAGATATTTTGATATTTCTTATTTTTTATATTTTCTTATTAAATGTTTCTTTCTATGATTATTTTGGAGACAAATATTTGCCAGTTAATCTCTAATATAAAAAATTTACATGATAAATAGGTGAACTTTTTTATTAATTTTTAATCAATCAGATTAATGAAAACAGATACAACTTAATATTAGGGCACAGAATTATAAATTGCTTAACTTGTAGCCTGTTCTAAGACTACTTAAATGTAATCTTGAGAATAAATGTCAAAGACTTGTGCAAAAGTCAATTAATTTTAACATCAACTTTTCTTTTTCTTGGCAGCACTACATGGCACATGGGATCTTAGTTCTCCAACCAGGGACAGAACCCATGTCCCCTACATTGGAAGCATGAATCTTAACCACTGCACCACCAGGTGAGTCCCTAGCACCTACTTTTTAACATTTTAAAGCACTTACCACTCTAAAGTACCATCTATATATCACTTATCCTCTGCACTTATTGTCTGACAACTAGTGAGAGCTTTGTCTTTCCTACCAAATCATGAACTCTTGATCTTCAAATGGGTTCTAATGGGAAATTTTTGATTTAAGGAGGTATAGTTAGCAGGAGAAAAGTCATTTCTGGGCTAACTCTTATTTAAAATCATTCAGAACTAGAATAAAATATTTTAGTTTAGTATTTTGAATCACCAAAAGAGTACAGATTGAGAAAATGTATGAGTGTTTTACAACTAAGGGGTTTTTGGTTTAAAAAAATGAGTTTGCTAGATTAAAAGGACCCAGAGGGATAGTATGGGGAGGGAGGTGGGAGGGGAGTTCAGGATTGGGAACATGTGTACACCCGTGGCAGATTCATGTTGATGGATGGCAAAACCACTACAATATTGTAAATTAATTAGCTTCCAATTAAGATAAATAAATTTAAATTAAAAAAAAAACTTGTAAAGGCAAGTTATGGGTGACTGAATTCTTTGACTTAAAAAATTTGGGGGCAATGGAAATTTAGTATAATTTTACTTTGGCTATATTTGTTTTGCAATATTATATTGGTTTCATTTGTACAATTATTGGAATCAGAAAAACAGGTGGTAATAATTCAAGCATGATATGTTGAGGCTCCAAGTCATCGCGAATATGTAAAGATTTCATATTTGATAACCTTGAATTGAGCAGGGGAATTTTAAAAAAGGAAAATATTGCATGGACAGCCAAAAGTGTTAAAGGTTTTAGTAAAAGAAAAATCTAAGAATGGTGGTGTCATTATACTATGGAAGAACAAATAGGATCTTTGCTGACTAGAAAGTATGGAAATGACATATTTCTAGATGAAAGGAAACTAAATTATCACTATCTGCTTAGCAACTGACAAGCATTTAGCAAGTATCTTCTTAAAATTATAATACTGTGTTGGCTCTATGGAGGACAAACTATATAAAATGCACTCATTTTAGAGTTAGGATAAGCAGGAAAATTAAAATAGATTTAATTATTCAGTGAAGACTTATTGAGAGCCTATTTTATGTCATACTATTGGCAAGGATCTGAACATTACTGAATATGTTCATTTCCATAAAGTGCATCAAGTTGAGTAAAGGATATAAATAAGGTAAGAATAAGTATATAAAAGAGGCACAAGGACTATTATACTAGACAAGGTAAGAAAGGACAACATCAGGGTGGAAGTAGGATATCAAAGTTATTTCACAATTGCTATCAGGAAGAAGCTAATTCTTTCATTCAAAATGTTTGCCTATTATCTATCAGACATTGCATTAGAATTATATTTAACTTTCCAGTTGTCTCAGATTTTATAGCGTTTTCACTGCATTAGTTGCTCCATATTCTTGTCAACATTTGGTGCTGTTAGTATTTTGGAATTTGGTTATTCCAATAGGTATATAGTGGTATCACCTTACAGTTTTAATTTGCAATCTCTAATGACTTATGTGATGCTGAACATGTTTCTGTATGCTTATTTGCATCTGTGTATCTTCAGTGAGTTGTTCGGCCACAACTTTTCACTTCTGCTCTTATGCCAAAAAATTAGCTATAGCTTGGGTTCCAATAAGACTTTACCTACAAACACTGAAATTTGAATTTCATAAAATTTCTATGTTTCACTAAGTATCATCCTTATTTTTTCCCCCATCATTTAAATGTATATATATATACATATATATATATATAAGACTATTCTCAGCTTTCAAATGGAACAAAAGGAGAATTGATCTCTGAGTCTTAGTCTGCTGAATTCTGGCCTTAATCATTTATCTAGACAACAGCTAGAGGCAGGAAAAAAAAATTTTTTAAGATAGTAGAAAAGACGGCAACTCCAACAAGTGATTGAAGTAGGTGGAAAAGTAAGAATATTTAAGAACTATAACTAGCTATCTCTTATTATTCTAGTTTTAAAATTTTTTTACTATGCTATATCATATGATAGGTCCATTACACACTTGATCAAGAAGTATTAATAAAATAAGCAGAGTCTGTAATAGGTTTGGATATATAAAAGAATAAGCTGGAAAGAGAAATCAAGAAAAAATACAAAGGATCTTTGGAAAATTTAAAGAATAATCAAGTGTTAATTTAGATGGTATTATTTGTAAGATCCTAGGATATATTACATTGGAGAAGGAAATGACAACCCACTCCAATGTTCTTGCCTGGAAAATCCCAGGGAAGGGGGAGCCTGATGAGCTGCCGTCTATGGGGTCGCACAGAGCCAGACACAACTGAAGCGACTTAGCAGCAGCAGCAGCAGCAGGATATATTATGGAAAAAATAAGTGGAGAAGAAGAATATACATAAGAAATGCAATAGGAAGTCTCAATATTTCATGATTTATGGGATTGTAAAGGATGGTGGAATTTTGTTATGCAGTAATAGAGGAAAACACTGTAGATAGACAATTCCATGAATAACCATGAGAGATTATTAATGTGCATGTATGTATGTTAATATGAATTAATCTTGTTCTTCTGTTACATTATGTTTTACAGTCATAGCCCTTATTTATAATTAAGGATATGGGCTTCCTGAATGGTTGAGCATTAATTATGTTTATATTCAGTACCATGACCAGGTGTAATCCAGTAAATTATTGAGACTTAATAAATTCAATTATTTTAATATGTTTTTGTGAAGACCCTATTATAAGGCTGGTATGTTTTTCATTATTAAGTTACAGATAGAAGTACACAGTCTTGATTTCAGAAAGTCTGCAAACTATCAGAAGTCAGAAGACCTTAAGGTAGAATGTGATCAATACTAAATCAAGAACATGAATAAAATGCAACACGGTCAACGAAGAAGGAAAGAACAATTCTGCTCTAAACTGCGCAGGGGAAGGAGGTAGAAAAGTGAACCTGTTGGGCTAATGATGATACAATGTCTGGAAGTGATTTAATATTAAAAGCAAATATGGACTTTCCTGTGGGTCCAGTGGTTAAGAATCCACCTGCCAATGAAGCAGACACAGGTTTGAGCCCTGTCCAGGAAGATTCCACGTGGCCTGGAGCAACTGAGCCCATGTGCCACAGCTCCTGAGGCCTGCACACTCTAGAGCCTAAATGCTTTGACTACTGAAGCCCACGCATCCTAGAGCTCTGGGTCTGCAACAAGAGAAGCCACCACGGTGAGAAGACCATGCAGCACAACTGGAGAAAGCCCCCACGCAACAGTGAAGACAGTACAGCCAGAAATAGATATAAGCAAGCCACCAGATTTTCCAAAGCATTTTGTCTCAGCTCTACTCTGTAATTATGTTCATTACATAGAGTGGAAAGTCATTTTACATTTAGGTCAATTAAATGGCATTAGAACTTTAATTTGATACCTCTACTTATAGGATATGAGATGAATTTCTCCTGATTCTTTAACCCTTAAGTTATCATTTTACTGAAGAAAAATTATGGCCATTGTGGCAATTCTCTTTCTGTTCACTACATGGGAGAAAAATGTGATGCTCCACATAATTATGCCAACACATACTTCAAAGCTTATACTATATTTCAGTTCTATAGCTTGTATAATTGCTTCCAATTTTAAACTGCTTAAGGCCAATTAAATGAATGATTATTACAGTGTTATTATTTCAATTAACCTTTTGTAAACTTTCAAATATCTAAATTTTTCTTTATAATGCCTGATGATAGTAGGCCCAAGTGAGCTAATTCTAACTTGTGGGGAGAGTGTAAAAAATGTATTTGTGAAATAATGTGTGTGTATACACACACACACACACACATACACACACACATCTACTTCAATGATAACTGGAATTAAAGTGCTGTCATATTTTATTTCATATATGTTTGTGTTTTTTTTTTTTTACAAAAATATATATCTTTTTTTGCTATGGTAATGCAAGTAGGCAATTCAAACTTAAATGAAAATATGCATTTGCCATTAAAGAAAATGAAGTCCATCCAATTTCTACTGCAGTGTGAAGTTGGTGGATGAGCTGCGAGCTATTTAAACTTTTAAGGTTCTTCCAATTTCTCTGTGTGTGTGTGTGTGTGTATAGAGGGTGGATAATATTTCCTTAGTGTGTGGTTAAGACTGAAACTGTATATATCAAAATCATAATCATTTGCTTCTTTAAAAAATTCAAGCCCTGATATTTGTCTCCTGTCCTGAGAATTTGTTGATAGAAACTAATGTTATACCTTCCATAGACTTCATAATGCCTTCTGCCTTCTAAATCCATCCAGCTTATACAGTTTTAAACATCTATATTAAATATATATATATACACATATATATAATGACTATATTTATACATATATATATATAATATCTTACAAATCACAATTTAAAGTTGTTTTTAAAGTTCTAAACATTTTCAAAAGAGAAGGGGTTAAAATATATATCCACACACACACATACATATATATACACACACACACATCCCTAAATTGAATATTTGAATTTTGATATATTTGCTTTCTCTTATTTAAGTCAAATCCAAATCCTATAAAATTATGACCACTTCAATTCTTATTAAAAATGCATTTTTGTACTTTTTTCTTGTGAAAAATATTTCTAATGAT
>SJYX01013608.1:310853-324646 GCA_006410675.1 Oreotragus oreotragus
GAATCCGCAAAAAAAAAATAAATAAATACAAAAAACAAAAACAAAAACAAAAAAAAACACAATAATATATTGTTTGGAAAGAAAAAAAAATAAAAAAAAACATACTTTTGAATAGAACTGTTGAATAATAAACTCTAAAAATAAATAAACTGTATAAGCAGTAAATAAATTGAATATAAAAATATGCAAGATTGTAAACTATAGCAGTTATGTAGTGGCATCACAATAGAAACATTAAAATATATGTGCCTAAAAGTACAAGCTAACAGAGTAAATCCAGAACTTACGAGTTACTTCCATGAAAATTTAAGGTGAACAAACCATCTTAAAAGTTAGCCACACACAAAAAAAGATAAAAAGCAGTAGAAAAAATAAACTCATCAAATGCAGATAGCTAGAAAATATTTACTAGAATAATGGAGGTTTTGTGCTCAAACTGCCACACAATTGCACTCATCTCACATGCTAGTAAAGTAATGCTCAAAATTCTCCAAGCCAGGCTTCAGCAACACATGAACTGTGAACTTCCAGATGTTCAAGCTGGTTTTAGAAAAGGCAGAGGAACCAGAGATCAAATTGCCAACATCCGCTGGATCATCAAAAAAGTGAGAGTACCAGAAAAACTTCTATTTCTGCTTTATTGACTATGCCAAAGCCTTTGACTCTGTGGATCACAGTAAACTGTGGAAAATTCTGAAAGAGATGGGAATACCAGACCATGTGACTGGCCTCTTGAGAAACCTATATGCAGGTCAGGAAGCAACAGTTAGAACTGGACATGGAACAACAGACTGGTTCCAAATAGGAAAAGGAGTACGTCAAGGCTGTATATTGTCACCCAGCTTATTTAACTTATATGCAGAGTACATCATGAGAAATGCTAGGCTGGAAGAAGCACAAGCTGGAATCAAAAGATTCCCAGGAGAAATATCAATAACCTCAGATATGCTGATGACACCACCCTTATGGCAGAGAGTGAAGAACTAAAAAGCCTCTTGATGAAAGTGAAAGGGGAGAGTGAAAAAGTTGGCTTAAAGCTCAACATTCAGAAAACTAAGATCATGGCATCTGGTCACATTGCTTCATGGGAAATAGATAGGGAAACAGAGGAAACAGAGTCAGACTTTATTTTTTGGGCTCCAAAATCACTGCAGATGGTGACTACAGCTATGATTATGACCAACCTAGATAGCATATTGAAAAGCAGAAACATTATTTTGCCAACAAAGGTCCACCTAGTCAAGGCTATGGTTTTTCCAGTGGTCATGTATGAATGTGAAAGTTGGGCTGTGAAGAAAGCTCAGTGCCGAAGAATTGATGCTTTTGAACTGTGGTGTTGGAGAAGACTCTTGAGAGCTCTTGGACTGCAGGGAGATCCAACCAGTCCATTCTGAAAGAGATCAGCCCTGGGTGTTCTTTGGAAGGACTTACGCTAAAGCTGAAACTCCAATACTTTGACCACCTGATTGGAAAAGACTCTGATACTGGGAGGGATTGGGGGCAGGAGGAGAAGGGGATGGCAGAGGATGAGATGGCTGGATGGCATCACCGACTCAATGGACATGAATTTGAGTAAACTCTGGGAGTTGGTGATGGACAGGGAGGCCTGGTGTGCTGCAATTCGTAGGGTCTCAAAGAGTCAGACACGACTGAGTGACAGAACTGAACCGATGCATACATTTATTATCTTGTCATTTCTGCAAATAATAGAGAGACCCGCTTAGGGTCTCAATAGGAGGAAACCCAGTTGTCATCTAGACGACATTCCCATCTTGAGTTTCCAAGGTTGTTCACATTATTGGCAAAATTCAGTTCCAAGAACCTATAGTACTGAGGTATTTTCTTGCCAGCAGTCATTCTGGGTTTCTGTCAACTACCAAAAGCTGCCTTAACTACATAGCCAGATGGCCGTATCATAAGGAAGCTTATTTCCTGTAGGCCAGCAGGAGACTCCCATTTCAGTTTGCTATGAAGATATCATATAAGACCATTTAATCATGAGAACAACTATCTCATCACCTTTGCTACACAAGGTAAAGGAATGAAGTGAGCCATAGTCCCATCATATTCATAGGTCTTGCCCACCCTCAAGAGAAGGATATTAAACAAGGTGTGTACATTAGGGGCTAGAAATCTTGGGGACCACCTTAGAATTCTGCATACCATAGCTTAATATGTGGACCCAAGTTCTTCTCTCACTAAAATGCAAAATACTGTCATCTCTTTCAAAGTTCTCAAGAGTACAATTCTGTAAGGCATCTGCCCAAAGCCCCTGCAATCTCCTTCTATGCAACCAAATCTCATCATGTCATCAGTGTAAAGTCCAAAATCTAAATCACATCCAGATGTGGGTAAACTCCAGGCTACAGCTTACAAACTGATATAGGGTAGTTGATATATCACAAGTTCTCACTCTGTGGAACTGTGAACCTGAAGAAACAAGTTATCTACCTGAAGCTGTCCGAATAAATGGTGGAAAATTGGCTCTTTCTTAATTAGGTTTTAAAGCCTGGAAATAATATTTAATTAGCTCTTGACTCTATCCTCTATGTTGTCTTTACTTGCAAAAGTAAAGTTAGAATGTGTTTTCAATAAACTGGAGTGTCTGACAGCCTTGTGCATTTTTTTTCCCATTTCTGCATATCAACTTTATTTCTGAATTTCACAAACTTCAATCAGAATACTTTAAAAAATATTGTTTTGCATGCACTTAACAAATCTGACAGAGGAGGAGGAGCACATTAACTTGCATTATGCTATGGAGTTTGAACTGAAGAGCCAACGAACACATATTTAAAATCATTAGGTACAGGTAACCATGAACACTTCACTGCATTAATCGGATGGTATCCTACCTCTATGCACACGTTCATGTAACACTATGAGTTATTACCCTGCAGCAGAGGCAAAATGGAGATGGAATCTCCCTAAAAGGAAAGTTTAAGGGATTAAATAGCGTCATCTTCATCATCATCATCATCATCACTACCAAGAACAAAGCTGCTGCCTGTGGACAAGGGCCCGTCCTCCTCCCTAAACCACCCACAGTCCCTCTCTAGTCAGAATCTTCAAACAATTTGTCACTGGAATCATCATCAAACAACTTCTCATTGGAATCATCATCTTCAAACACCTTTTCATCTATGTCTTCATCTTCCTTTATATCTCCATCTTCCTCATCTTCTTTTCCGTCCGAATCTTCAAATACCTTTTCATCTGCATCATCTTCTTCATCATTTTATCACCATCTTCAAGTTCCTTTTCTTCTGCATTTTCTTCATCCTCTTTCTCATCTGATTCATCATCAAATACCTTTTCATATGCATCTTGATCTTCTTCCTTTTCATCTGACTCTTCATCAAACTTTTCTCAGAGCCTTCTTCATCAAACACTTTTTCAGAGCTGTCATCTTCGAATTCTGATTTTTCAGACTCATTTTCTTCTAACTCTTTTTCTGGAATGTTTTCATTAAATTCCTTGTCAGAGGCATCTTCCTCAAAACCTTTCTGAAGGCCATTTTCTTCTAACTCTTTTTTCAGAGCCATCTTCAAACTGCTTTTCTGAGCAGTCTCCAGACTCTTGTTCTGAGTCGTCATCTTCAGAAGCCACCTTTTAGGGGCTGGCCTCCCCTTCAGACTCCTTGTCAGGGCCTTCTTCTTCAGACTTTTTCTCACGGCTGTTCTTGTCAGGATCCGTTTTGAGTTTCTTCTCAAAACGGATCCATTTCTTCTTTTTGGATTCTCTTTCAGGGACAGTCTCTTTTGACTCTTTGTTAGGATTACCCTCTTCATGCTCTTTCTCTGGGCTGCCTTCTCCAGACTCTCTCTCGGAGAAGTCTTCTTCATGCTCTCTTTTGGGACAGCCTGCCTTAGACTCTCTTTCAAGGCAACTCTCTTTGGATTCTTCTTGGGGACTTTCAGCTTCTTTTTCAGGGCCACTTTCTTTAGCATCTTTTTCAGAAGCAGCTTCTTCAGCTTCTCCCCTATCTTCCATTTTTTCAAACTTCTTTTCATCTATAGGTTCTTCAGATGCCATTTCAGTTGCAGCTGCTTGTACATTTGTTTGAGATGTGCCAGGGTGCTCAGAAAAATGCCTAATTCTAGAAAGCCCTGCCCTTTCTGGAGCACGGATGGAATCTGAATGCTGCAGGCCTCTGTTGGCCTCAGGAACATTGAGGAAAGCCTCCCATCCTCTCAGCCTTTCCTCCCTTTCTCTTGTCGTCTCCTCCACCTGACAATCTGTAGTTCCATCCCACGCTTGGGCAGTGATTTGACGCCCACCAAACCACCTTCCATTGAGGGTTTGAATACAATAATCAGCTTCCTCTGGATTCCTAAAGGACACAGAGGCCACACCATCGGGGTGTCTATCAAAGAGAAGGAGCTTCCTAATTTGTCCAAACTTTGAACACTCTACTCGAAGGTCTTCTCTGATTTCATTCAACACCAGTGGATCATCCTCAAAATCCACTGGATGAAACATGTTTTTGATGATGACAACTCGCTCATGGTGCATTCGGGATGGGCCAGCTTGTCTTTCAGGTCTCCAATCCAACTGCTTTTGTTGCATAGACAGCTTTTTCTTGTAGTCTTTGCCCTTCTTCTTCTTCTTTGTGGCATCATATTCTCCCTTCAACTGAAATTTTGCCACCTCCACATGTAATTTGCAGCCTCTAATTTCATCTTCATCCAAAAGTTTTAATACCAGATCCACAGATTCTCTCTTCAAATAACAGCAAAGTCCATCTCCTTTAAGATTTCCTTGATTATCTTTGTAAAGCTTGACCTTAAATTCTCCTGTTTGAGGATCTCTCATAATAATGCCAAACTTCGACATGAGCTGTATAAATTCATCCACTGTAATGTCTGGAGGCAAACCTGTGATGTTAAGGAAATAAAATTATAAAGGCATCTATAACAAAGGTGAGGGTTACTTAAATTTCTACTAATTCAAAATCTGTAACTTGGATGAGTGATAAGTGCACCAAAATTTTGGTTTTCTGAAAGTGTAAAAATCTCACATCTATATAACTGAAATTTTGCCACCTCCACATGTAATTTGCAGCCTCTAATTTCATCTTCATCCAAAAGTTTTAATACCAGATCCACAGATTCTCTCTTCAAATAACAGCAAAGTCCATCTCCTTTAGGATTTCCTTGATTATCTTTGTAAAGCTTGACCTTAAATTCTCCTGTTTGAGGATCTCTCATAATAATGCCAAACTTCGACATGAGCTGTATAAATTCATCCACTGTAATGTCTGGAGGCAAACCAGACACATAAACATTTGTATTTCTGTCGTCTTCAACATGAAACCATCCTGGTTCAGTCTTTCTCTTTTCTCCCTTCTTTTTCAGATCACTGGGATCAGGGAGTTGTCTTTGCGGAGGTTCTTCTGCAGTCCTAGCACTGCCATCTTGGACACTTGCAGTAGAACTAGATGCACCAATGTTAGAATAGCCATAATTGGCCTGATATGTAGCAATGAAATCTTCAGTGATCTTGGGAAACCAAGCCTTCTTGTCTACGTCCCACTCATAAGGGGTGTCAGTAGGCTGCTGTCCAAAAGAATTGGTTTCTGCACTGGGATCTTTCTCGGTGTCATCGTCCTTCGTGTCTCCGTACAATTCTTGCATTCGCAACTGCTCATCAAACTCGTCGTTCACATCCAAGTTGCTGCCACTCATGTTGCCCACTTAGCCTAGGCAAGGTCCAGTCAAGCGAAGAGGCCGAGCTGATGCTGGAAGGGAACAGAGAAAAGGAGGTTGGCCACACTGAGCCCACTCCCCATTGCGCCCCACCCCGGCCCGCCTCCCCGTGGCACCCCAGCAGCCCCCAGGAAGTCAGGGCCACTCGCCGGCCACACCACCCCCCTCTCCGTCCACTGCCCAGGCTTTTGCATTTTATATTCTCTCTGTCTTTCACTTCAAGCCAACAGTGTTTCTGTCAATATAATTTTCTCAAGAACTTTGTGTGTCTTGGTTGCATTTTATTGAGATTCTTCGAATTAGAGAAAATCTACACCCACAGATAACTTTAAGACAATCATTTCTCAGAAATTAATTGAACTTATATGCTTGGTNTGAAAGATGTGTATAAGAGACAGCCAATAGTGTTTCTGTCAATATAATTTTCTCAAGAACTTTGTGTGTCTTGGTTGCATTTTATTGAGATTCTTCGAATTAGAGAAAATCTACACCCACAGATAACTTTAAGACAATCATTTCTCAGAAATTAATTGAACTTATATGCTTGGTTTTATTTGGGGGCTGTCTATTCTATTCCATTGATCTATGTGTCCATTTTTATGCTCCTTCTATGCTGTTTGGATTACTGTAGCATTATTATATAAAATGTTGTACACCTTAAATATATACATTTTTACTAAAAACAAATGAAATGGCTGAGGTAAAATATTCTGCATCTTCCTAGAGCTCTCAGATTTGGTTGAGAAAATCTGTGAATTTCACCCTTAATCTCCTGAAGGGGCATTTTGATTAAATACTCTGAAGTTCTGAACTAATGTTATATAGCAGCAAAAAAAGCATAATAACAAACTCAGTTGTTGTTGTTGTTGTTTTTCTCTTTGCCCCTTTTAGCACCATTTCTGCCTTAAAACATCATCTGGGAGGTTGAAAGTTTTCAAAATTATCCAGTCCAGTTTCTATTTTGTTTAATGATTATTCCATCAGTTTATTTCTCTACTCTCACATTTTATTATAAGCAGCAAGAATAAATTGTGCATCTTTAACACTAAACTTGAAAACTCTCTCAACTAGTCATCTAAGTCCATTGTATATAAGTTCTGCTTTCCACATAATTATAGGACATATTTTCACTAAGGTCACCGTCACTACATCACAAGGATACTATCTTCCTCAAGTCTCTAATAATGGATTGCTTATTTTCTTCTCATCCCTAACCAACAGCATCTTTAAAATTCTTATTTCTACCAACAGTATATACAAGGCAATTTAGATTTAGTCTATTCTGCTTCTCAAATTTCTTTCAATATGTACCTTCTGCCTGCTTCCAGTCCCACTTAAGACATTGCTAGGTAATCATTATGGCAGCTTCCTACTTCTATATACTACAAACTTCACTGCATAAAACAACATCAGTGTACTGTCTTGCATTTTCTGGAGGCTAGAAATCTGGGTGTGGTATAACTGGGTTCTTTTCTTAGGGTCCAGATGGTGTTATCCAGACTAAATTCTCCTCTGGAACTTAGGTCCTCTTCAAACTTATTTAGGTTTTTCACAGAATTGAGTTACATTTGGCTCTAAAGTGCAACTTTCTTGCTAGCTTGAGGATTCTGTCAGCATCTGGAGACCACACTTTGGTCCTAGCCACAATCCTTCTTACAACATGGCAACTTTATTCTTCAGAGTCAAAGGAGAATCTTATTCCTGTTTACTCAGAGGAGTTATATAGTGTATTGCAATCAGGAGCATGGCTACTCAATAACCAATTCCACATATGTAGCCCATTCAAGAGAAGACTATGCATCATATTGATAGGTCCTGCCTTTACTCAGGAAGAAGAGATTTTATAGAGCACATACAACGAAGGATAGGAAACTTGGATGCCATCTTGGAATTTTGTCTACCACAACATCTTAAACTTTTTAGTTTACCTTCAATTAATTGTACTAATTAAACTCTAGAATAAGAACCTCGCACTAGTAATGTGTATTATTGTGTCACTGGTGTATGCATTTTAGTATTGGATATATTACAAATTCCACTGTACACTGTATTACTTTTGCTTACCTGTCAATTGCATTTTAAAGACATCTAAACAATAAGAACAATAAATAGTTTATATGTTTCCACATATTTCTGACTTGCTACACTTCACTTATCTGCATCAGATATCTATTTGGTATCATTTCTCTTCCTAACCTTCCTTGTTGTGCAGGTGTTCACTTCAGTAAACCTTTCAAGATTTGTATGCTGAAGAAGGCTTTCTTTTTACCTTTGTATTTGAAAGACACTATCTTTGGGTGTAGGATACAAGTAGCCCATTTTTTGTTGTCTATCAACATTTAAATGTGTTTTCTGCCTTGCACTATTTCTGAGGAGAGTTCTGCTTTGATCCTCATCCTTGTTCCCTTTGATGTAATTTGTCTTATTTTCTGGCTACCTTAACATATTCTCTTCATCATTCATTTAAGTAATTTGATTTTGAATTACCTTGGTAATAGTTTTCTTCAGCATTTTTGTGTTTGAGTTTTATTAATACTCTTGGTTCTATAAATTTATAGTTCTTATCCACTTGGAAAATTCTTAGACAGTGTTATTTCAAATTTTTTCCTGTTATCTTTCTTTCTCATTGCAATCCTTCAGGGACTCAAATTATATTTGAAACATTTAAGTATATTTAAGTATATCAGTCTACTTGAAATTTCCCAAAGTATGCTAGAACATTTTTTCAATTCTATTTTTGTATTCCCAGTTCCAAATTTGATTATTTTATTTTGTCTTCACATTAACTAATTGGACTACAATGTCTAATCTGCTGCAAATAAATTTATTTGCATTTGTCATCTTAGAAACTATATTTTTTATCCATAGAATTTCAGTTTGGTTATTCTGAAAATATCTATTTCACTACTTCATGTAATGAATCTATACTTCTCTGCCATTTTGAACATATTTAAAAGTTATATTAACTTTTAATATCCTTACTTACTAATTTACACTATCTTTGGGTGTAGGATACAAGTAGCCCATTTTTTGTTGTCTATCAACATTTAAATGTGTTTTCTGCCTTGCACTATTTCTGAGGAGAGTTCTGCTTTGATCCTCATCCTTGTTCCCTTTGATGTAATTTGTCTTATTTTCTGGCTACCTTAACATATTCTCTTCATCATTCATTTAAGTAATTTGATTTTGAATTACCTTGGTAATAGTTTTCTTCAGCATTTTTGTGTTTGAGTTTTATTAATACTCTTGGTTCTATAAATTTATAGTTCTTATCCACTTGGAAAATTCTTAGACAGTGTTATTTCAAATTTTTTCCTGTTATCTTTCTTTCTCATTGCAATCCTTCAGGGACTCAAATTATATTTGAAACATTTAAGTATATTTAAGTATATCAGTCTACTTGAAATTTCCCAAAGTATGCTAGAACATTTTTTCAATTCTATTTTTGTATTCCCAGTTCCAAATTTGATTATTTTATTTTGTCTTCACATTAACTAATTGGACTACAATGTCTAATCTGCTGCAAATAAATTTATTTGCATTTGTCATCTTAGAAACTATATTTTTTATCCATAGAATTTCAGTTTGGTTATTCTGAAAATATCTATTTCACTACTTCATGTAATGAATCTATACTTCTCTGCCATTTTGAACATATTTAAAAGTTATATTAACTTTTAATATCCTTACTTACTAATTCTATTTTCTGTGTTAATTCTGGATCTATTTCTATTTCCACTGATTTTTAAAATCCTCATTATGGATTATATTTTCAAGCTTATTTGCATGCATGTTACATTTTATTAGATGCAAAAAACTGAATTTTCTCTTTTTGGGTTGTGAATATTTTTATATTCTTTTAAATTTTCTTTAGTTTGTTCTGGGATTCAATTAAATTACTTGGAAATAGTTTGAAACTTTGAAGTCATATTCTTAATGATGTTAGGTAGAACCAGAATAAACTTTAATTCAGAGCATGCAGTGAACAGGAAAATGAAACTTTGGTGTGTCCATTGATTCACAGGGGCTGTTTGACGCAGGATGTTACTTATCTCCTAGACTCTATCACTCAACTGTGTGTGTGTTTGTGTGTGAGTGAGGGGATGTATACCATCCCTTTTCCTAGTTCCAAATTCAAGCTGCTCTTCAGACCCAAGGGGATGGTATATGTCGCATTATAGAAGCTGATATCAACCTCTTCTTATCCACTTTTGACTGTTTTTATGTATAGAAAATTGAATTGCAAAATTATGTTTCTTCAAGTATATATACATTATTTTAAATTTCCTAAGTCTATAGAGAGAAACATGTAATAAATAAAATGTAAAATTTTTATATTAATCACATGCTAAATTGTCAGATAATAGACCATATTCAGTTCAGTTCAGTTGCTCAGTCGTGTCCGACTCTTTGTGACTCCATGGACTGCAGCACGCCAGGCTTCCCTGTCCATCAACAACTCCCAGAGCCTATCAAACTTATGTCCATAGAGTAGGAGATGACATCCAACCATATTATAGACCATATTATCATCAAAAAATTGTTTCAGTATAAGGTATTAACACAAGAAAGACAGGGGTAAACTGTGTATAATTATTCATCAGATTAGTAAAATATTCATATCTATATTTTTAATAAGTTAATTAGTTCAGCATGATATTTCAACATTATCATTATTTCTTAGGCAGTGGAAATATGAAGACTAATATAAAATTTTGAAAAGCTACTTAATATATTCATTTTTTAAAATTTTATTTTATCTTTATTTTTGTTGTATTTATTTGTTTTTTTACATGAACTCCCAAACATGAACCCCCCTCCCACAAAGGTTAAAACCATTAGTGTAGATGTTAAACATTGCTTAGTTTGCCTGTCAGTCTTTTTATTAATTCTTACATTTCAAGTAAATTCTCCATTGTTCCTTAGTACCTGAATCAATAGTCTTGAACTATAAAGTTTCTACACATTACTTTGATTCCAGTTAGTAACTGGGACATGTAAAGAAACTTATTTTAAAGAGTCCTACTGTTATTAGTGGCTTTCCAGGTGGTGCTAGTTGTAAAGAACTTGCCTGACAATACATGAGACACAAACAATAAGGGTTTGATCCCTGAGTCTGGAAAATCCCCTGGAGAAGGAAATGGCAACCCAATCCAGTACTCTTGCCTGGAGAACTGCATGGACAGAAGAACCTGGCAGGCTACAGATCATGGGGTTGCAAAGAGCTGGATAGGACTGAAGTGACTTAGCATGCATGCCCTGTCATTAATAAATTTTCAGTCTCTGATAACAGAGTTAAATGAAACAATGTTCTTGATTTTAGGCATAGCATGATTTTATCTATGATTTAGACTCAAAATAAAGTGTTTGATTATTTACCTTATCAATGTATATTTACTAAGAAAAGTATTAATGAACACTTTTTAAGATGCTAAACTTTAGACTCTGCTTGAAAAGATATTCATATTTGAAAGCATCTGATTTTCCTTTTATGTAATAATTAATGTTTCAAACTCCAGAGAAGAAAATAGTGTCCAGTGAATAATAAAATATTGCAACTTTCAAACAAAGTAGTCTGACAGTGTACTTTCATAGAAACAACTGAATATATTCAAAATTTATTACTCTCATGAAAGTTAAATGTTTCAATAGCACCAACTATTTTAAGACATTATATAATGTGGATTTTTTTTTCAATAAGTTTGACTGCAGATTCTGCCTAGTTTATTACCCCTTTTATACAGTCAGTATCTGTGGTGCTCAGTTCATACACATAAATCTTATATTTTATTCACATTTCTACTCCAAGAACAACGATATATATTTTTTAATATGTCAATATATGTTTGTGTTTGTCCATATTTAATAAGATATGATGCAAATAGCTGAAAATGCATACATTTTAATTTATCACACTTTGTTGTAATCAAGAATATATTAATGGAGACTTCTTTAATAACATTTAAAATATTTGTTCTTATACTGAAAAAATAAATATAATTTATTAGCCATATTTACTTATTAAATGTGTCAAATAAGTAGAATTTATAATTCACATTTTATGTGATCTCAAAGTTATTTCAAATTCTATTTAAAGTGAGATTTTTATCTTTTGTTCTTTTTTTGAATTTGATTACCTTCCATTTCTTAAGACTCTTAAAAACTCTGATATTGAAAATGAGAGAAAGTGAAAATGTTAGTTGCCCAGTCAGGTCCAACTGTTTGCAACCCCACCAGGCTCTCTGTCCATTGAATCCTCCAGGCAGAAATACTGGAGTGGGTTGCCATTCCCTTCTCCAGGGGATATTCCCCACCCAGGGATCTAACCCAGGTTTTCCTCATTGGAGGCAGATTCTTTAACATCTGAAAGAAATGGTGCTATATGTTGTATAATACCAATCAGTTTGCTTTTCAATCAATGTGTATATAATACACTGACTAAAAATATTTGCTTCTACAGTAGCTAAATATAAAATGTTTTGAATGAATGTTTTGAATGAATCAATTTACTCTCTGCTTTCCTTGTAGCTCAGCTGGTAAAGAATTCACCTGCAATGCAGGAGACCTGGGTTCGATCCCTAGGTTGGGAAGATCCCCTGGAGAAGGGAAAGGCTACCCACTCCAGTATTCTGGTCTGGAGATTTCCAAGGACTATACAGTCCATGGGGTAGCAAAGAGTTGGACAGGACTGAGCAACTTTCACTTAAGCTCACTTAAGCTTATCATTTCATAAGGACTGAATATATTCCTACATAGATCAAAGGAATAATGTACCTGTTTCACTTGTCTGTGAATTATAACAGACCTTATGCTGCTGCTGCTAAGTCACTTCAGTTGTGTCCGACTTGTGTGTCCCCACAGACAGCAGCCCACCAGACTCCCCCGTCCCTGGGATTCTCCAGGCAAGAACACTGAAGTGGGTTGCCATTTCCTTCTCCAATGCATGAAAGTGAAAAGTGAAAGTGAAGTTGCTCAGTCGTGTCCGACTCCTAGCAACCCCATGGACTGCAGCCTACCAGGTTCCTCTGTCCATGGGATTTTCCAGGCAAGAGTACTGGAGTGAGGTGCCATTGCCTTCTCCAAACAGACCTTATAGACAGCTGATATATACACATTCACTTTCATGCAGTTTGCTGCTGCTGCTGCTGCTGCTAAGTCACTTCAGTTGTGTCCAACTCTGTGTGACCCCATAGACGGCAGCCCACCAGGCTTCCCCGTCCCTGGGATTCTCCAGGAAAGAACACTGGAGTGGGTTGCCATTTTCTTCTCCAGTGCATGAAAGTGAAAGTGAAGCCGCTCAGTTGTATCCGACTCTTGGCGATCCCATAGACTGCAGCTTACCAGGCTCCTCCATCCATGGGATTTTCTAAGCAAGAGTACTGGAATGGGTTGTCATTGCCTTCTCCATTCATGCAGTTTAGCAGGTACATGCTAAATTGAAAACTATATTATGATTGGCCATTGTGGAATTTCTAACAATATAGCTCACTTAAAAAATACCTTATTATGATATAAAGGCATATTTTATTTTACTTTTGTCATTAACATAGCCTACTTTAAGGCCATATCCAGGTATTTAAAGCCTGAATAATATTACTTATTCTAGCAATTAAATTACTCAACTAGTCATTTCAAATATAAAGTTCTACTGTAATTGAAATAAAGTTGGTGGTAAATCTCAAGCCCTCCTATTGTGTATTATTCATGCAACATATTTATGATCATAGTTTGAGCTTAAAGTTGTATATTAATGCTTGAAATTATGAATCAGGAGACTGTATAATTACTTATTACATAAAAATATATTTCTGAATCTTGTACCATTCAGGAAATCTTGATATCATGGAAATATATGTTTACTTATTTCTTGTTATTATTATTTAGTTGCTAAGTCATGTCTGATCCTTTTGTGACCCACCTCCCAGGCCCTGCCCACACCATTCCACTGTAGCTATCCAGCCACCCCTGTCCATGGATTTCCCAGGCAAGAATACTGGAGTGGGTTGCCATTTCCTCCTCCAGGGGATCTTCCTGACCTAAGGATTGAACCTGCATCTTCTGTATTGGCAGGCAGGTTTTTTTTTT
>SJYX01013608.1:349416-412222 GCA_006410675.1 Oreotragus oreotragus
CCTACTCCAGGGGATCTTCCTAACTCAGGGATCTGTCTCTTATACACATCTTGAATGAATACTCTTCAAATTCCTGTGATTCTATGTTTAATGCACTAGTGGAGAGCAAGGATTGGCTTTCTGAGACAATATCAATTGTCCTTTTTTAGTTGAGAGACTATGAGTTGACTCTACAAAGCTGGCTCCAGAGGCAAAACCATCTGTGCACGTACACATTTATGTCTTTTCTCAATAATCTCAACTTTGTTATCTGCTCGCTCCTACTGTGCTCATCAAGGGTAGGTGTAAGCAAAGGACATTTCACCACTATCTTAAAACTGAGCTAGCTGTCAGTAGTTCATTTATTATGTGTTACTTAAATATTTCAGGGGTGAATTATTATTTAACCAAGACCTTAAATGAAAGAAACCAAGCTCTTTTCCTTCCACCTCTACATTAGCAAAAGAGTTATTGCTCCATAGTCATTATCAGGGGCTTTCCTGGGTGGCATTAGTGGTAAAGTGCCATTGCGGGGGACGTAAGAGACTCAGGCTCGATCCCTGGGTCGGGAAGACCCCCTGGAGGAGGGCATGGCAATCCACTCCACTACTCCTGCCTGGAGAATTGCACAGACAGAGGAGCCTGGCGGGCTTCAGTCCACGGGGTCAAGAAGAGTCGGACACGACTGAAGTGACTGAGCATGCGTGCACACAGCCATTATCAGAAGAATTTCACTACATGCAACCTTACTATGTTTTCTCTGGCATTTCCTGGACAGTGTCTGTCTCCCTCATTATGGATGCCCTCTAGTGAAAATAAACGGGAAATTCTTCAAGCAGATACCCAGAAAGTCAGTATAGGCAGACCCTTCCTTGCACCGAAACGAATTTCTTCAATTTATAAAGATATCTCCCCGCAACGGGTCTGCCAATGGGGGAAGAGCTGAATTATTAGTTTACATTTTCAGTAACTGTCATGGTTTTTGGCTATTTAAAATGTTTAGTGTTGGCCGTATGTATGACTTTTTTCCCTGCATATCAAATCCTTGGTCAGTTATGCATGCACCTCTGGGGAAAAGCCTACAGCCCATGTCTACGGCATCACTGTTACCTGGTGTGAAAATAAGTACTCCCTGAGCCTGGATTTGCTATCACGCACCCTTCTCAGCCCAGAGTCGTGGGCAGAAACCATCCATCAAGAAGAGTTCACACTTGAGATGAAGCCCCTTTCCATCTCTGAAACAGGTTCGTGACTTTTTGTAGCCAGTAGGGCCTTCAGAAAACATACAACATCAGTTTCCTCCTCTGCTCAAAAACCCTTCACGGATTCCTTCTGCACTTCGAGTAAAAATCCTAGCTCTTCACCTTGGCCGTCAGGAACCCAGCCCTGCTGCTCTGTCCTCTGAATTATTAGTTTACATTTTCAGTAACTGTCATGGTTTTTGGCTATTTAAAATGTTTAGTGTTGGCCGTATGTATGACTTTTTTCCCTGCATATCAAATCCTTGGTCAGTTATGCATGCACCTCTGGGGAAAAGCCTACAGCCCATGTCTACGGCATCACTGTTACCTGGTGTGAAAATAAGTACTCCCTGAGCCTGGATTTGCTATCACGCACCCTTCTCAGCCCAGAGTCGTGGGCAGAAACCATCCATCAAGAAGAGTTCACACTTGAGATGAAGCCCCTTTCCATCTCTGAAACAGGTTCGTGACTTTTTGTAGCCAGTAGGGCCTTCAGAAAACATACAACATCAGTTTCCTCCTCTGCTCAAAAACCCTTCACGGATTCCTTCTGCACTTCGAGTAAAAATCCTAGCTCTTCACCTTGGCCGTCAGGAACCCAGCCCTGCTGCTCTGTCCTGAGTCATTTCTCCAGTCGTGCTGACTTGTAATTTGTCTACTACCCGTCCCCCCTCTGGCACGGACGCCCCATAAACCACGGGCTTATCTGCTTTGTTCGTGACCGTGTCTTTGGCACCTCCAAGGCTGCCTGGCACCCGGGGAGCACTTGTTAAGAATCCGAGTACACATGAGAGTGTCTGGAGCATCTGGCTCCTGCTGATTGAAACGTGAGCTCTCAGCTCCAGCATTTTCTCCCCTGCTCACAGCCACCCGTGACTCACAGCACGAGGGCCAGGATCAGAAAGTCCGAGCGTCCAGACAGTGTACCCTTCTCGTCATGTTTAACACTGTTTAACTTCCTCTGCTCTGTAAAGTTCACGTACCCCATAAATGCACTAATTAACTGGCTTTTTCACTGTGGGACTGTAGTGGGATGAGGAAGCACAGAGTTGAAAAAGGTGGTGGTCGATGGTGCAGGGAGACAGCTTTAAATGTCCTGAGCCTTAGAGCAGGCAGACCACAAGGTTTTAGCAATAAAATCTGAGCTGGACTTCCCTGGTGGCTCAGTGGTTAGGAATCTGGCTGCCAATGCAGGGGACACAGGTCTGATCCCAAGTCTCGGAAGATTGCACGCACCCACGGAGCCGCTAAGCCCACGTGCCGCAACTACTGAGCCCACAAGCCACAACAGAGAAGGCACCGCAATGAGAAGACAGCCCACCACAACTGTGGAGTAGCCACTGCTCACACAAGCAGAGAAAGCCCACACGCAGGCGGCAACGAAGACCCAGCGCAGCCAAAAATGGATAATAAACAATTAATAAAAAATCTGGGATGACAGCTATAGATTTGCAGAAGACTCTTTCAAGTCAATCTTTATAACCATCACATAGTTACACCCTTGAATATTCAGACATAACCCATGACTGTTATATTCGCTATCAATCACTCAAAAAAAAAAAAAAAAGACATAAAGAGGGATTCTTGAGGAAAAGCATAAAGTGGGAAAGGAAATACCTGGTAGAGGACACAATATAAATGGTACAAAATCCTAATTTGTAGATACATGCTCTTAACAATTTTAAAGCACTTTTATATTAGTTCAAATCTTCTTAAAAGTAAGTATGTAAAAGGTGGTAAACAGAATGTAAAACTGGATGATCTCATTTAACTGCCATAGGACTTCTGTGAGCTGCAGGGAGTGGATGGGAAGCTTCTGGAAAAGTAAGGAGGATGACCCCACATGTCCACAGCTGTCCCCTAACAGCAGGCGTGGTCTCTGCAGGCCAGTATCCTGTCAGGAAACTGCCCTCCTCTCAACCTCCCTGCACTGAACATCCCACTGAACAATTTCTACTGCTTGCAGTCTTCCCATCACCTTTTTTAAAGACCAGGGGAAAGTCCCGAGTGTGAACAAAGGCTTGGGCTTCAGATCTAATCTGGTCTGCAAATCAGGGAACTGAGCAGTTCCCATAATATGTACCAAGGACTGGACTTTTAAAACTAAACATCCACAGAGGGAGTTTGGAGTTAACAATTTATTGGAAGCACAAGTTTCAAAGAAGATACCCATACTTATGGAGGGTAACATTAGCAGGTAACTTGCCAGGCAGTTCAAGGGGGAAAGGATTCCACCTGTGAGTGCAAGAGCTGCAGGAGACTGGGTCCGATCCCTGGGAAGATCCCCTGGAGGAGGAAATGGCACCCCACTCCAGCATTCTTGTCTGGAAAATTCCATGGATGGAGGAGCCTGGCGGGCTGCAGTCCGTGGGGTCACTAAGAGCAGGACATGGCTGAGAGACTACACCACCACCACCACCCAGGGTAACTGAGCAAGTAACATGATAACCACTNGGTGGCCTCTGCTGATGTAAAGCAGGCAGGACAGAGTGGTCCTGGGACCCAGATGGGGAAGACTCTTCTTGTCCCAGAAGGACATGGAGCAGAGGGCATTAAGCAAAAGCACGCTGGGAGTGAGTCACGATGAACCAAGCGAAAGGGCAAATGTTGTCATTTTGCAATGGACTCCTACTTTTGATAGACAATGAGGTTTGGCTGGTGATGAGTCTCATCAAAGGCGACAGAATGACTGTAGCGCTCAGAATACCAGAGTGTCACCTCGCACCTCCGAGGCTGATCCACAGCAAGCATCCTGAAGATGGTGCCAGAGGAGCCACGGTACGAGAGGCGGGGGGAAGGCGGAGAGCAGGGAGAGAAAGATAGAGAGGGAGAGACCTCTAATTAAAAAAAAAAAAATTATTATTGTGGTAAAAGTCACATAATATAAAACACACTCTTTTAACAACCTTTAACTGTACATTTCAGTGGTAGTAATGCAGCCTTCAACATCATCCACCTCTTAAATTTTCTACCTTCCTAAACTGAAAGCCTGTCCCCATTAAACACTAAGCCCCCATTCCCCCTCCCTGCCCCTGGCACTGCCAGTATACTTTCTGTCTCTACGAGTACACAGGCACCTTGTATAAATGGAGGGCCTCCCAGGCGTTGGTAGTAATGCAGCCTTCAACATCATCCACCTCTTAAATTTTCTACCTTCCTAAACTGAAAGCCTGTCCCCATTAAACACTAAGCCCCCATTCCCCCTCCCTGCCCCTGGCACTGCCAGTATACTTTCTGTCTCTACGAGTACACAGGCACCTTGTATAAATGGAGGGCCTCCCAGGCGGTGCAGTGGTAAAGCTGCCTGCCAAGCAGGTTCAGTCCTTGGGTCGGGAAGATCCCCTGGGGGAGGCCATGGGAACCCACTCCAGTTCTTTTGCCTGGAGAATCCCATGGACAGAGGAGCCTGGCGGGCTACAGTCCATGGCGTTGCAAAGAGTCGGACACGACTTAGGGATTACACAGCAGCAGAAGCAGCAGCAGCAGGTATCTCATGTAAGTGGAAAGAAACAGTATTTGTCTATACCTACTGTATACTGGCATGCGTTTTTAGGGTTAACTTCATATACGGAGAGACCTCTCATTTGGAGATCATAAACCACAGAACTTGAGGCTGAGGGAAAAGAAATGAGAAGGCAATCAGGTTCAAAGAAGACACAGACGCATGTCCCAATTCTTTAGAGAGAAATTTAAAGATAAGTGAATGATGAGAGTTCCAAGGCTGGATTCCTTATTTACATGTAATACATGCACGTGTGTGCACATGTGCGCCTGTGTGTTACATGTATTTATTTTTTTTCTGCAGCTGTGGCCTGTCCCCGCTGCCTGGTTGCTATGGAGACCAGAGGTAAAGGAATTTTGTGTTAGCATAAATATAAGTGCAGAGGAGGACACATTCATGCTAAATACTAAAGAATAGATCCCAATTGTTATCTAACTGTTCCTTTAATATCTTAACAATTGTTCTCAAAATGTTCCTTCACTTTGGACCTACTTTCCAAGGGAAAACGTGTTAAGCTCTGAGCTAAAATGGAGCAGTTGAGAAAGTCAGTTCAGTTCAGTCGCTCAGTCGTGTCCGACTCTCTGCGACCCCATGAATCGCAGCACACCCGGCCTCCCTGTCCATCACCATCTCCTGGAGTTCACACAGACTCACATCCATCGAGTCAGTGATGCCATCCAGCCATCTCATCCTCGGGCGTCCCCTTCTCCTCCTGCCCCCAATCCCTCCCAGCATCAGAGTCTTTTCCAATGAGTCAACTCTTCGCATGAGGTGGCCAAAGTACTGGAGTTTCAGCTTTAGCATCATTCCTTCCAAAGAAATCCCAGGGTTGATCTCCTTCAGAAAGGACTGGTTGGATCTCCTTGCAGTCCAAGGGACTCTCAAGAGTCTTCTCCAACACCACAGTTCAAAAGCATCAATTCTTCGGCGCTCAGCCTTGTTACAGTCCAACTTTCACATCCATACATGACCACAGGAAAAACCATAGCCTTGACTAGTTGAGAAATAAGACCATCTTATTCATGCACATTTCCTCATCTCCCCCCTAGACTCCATCATGGTCTCCTAACTGACCTCCTCGATTCTGCATGGGCCGCCAATCTCAGCACAAGATCCAGTGTGATATGATTTGACCATCATGTAACCCAGGTCATGCGCTATCCTGTACAAAACGGCCCAGTGTTTTCTATCATGCTCAGAGTACAGGGTGAAGGTCTCCTAGGAGGCCTTCAAGGTTCTTTCCGACCTGCTCCAGTGCTATTGCCTCTGACCTCATTTTCCACCGCCCTCCTTCCCTCCCCAGGACCTTTGCAGCTGCTGTTCTCTCGGGAAAGTTCTTCCTGCAAATACCTGCCTGGTTCTCTCTCTTCCTGTCCTTCAGTCAGTCGTTACCTTTTCAGTGATGACTGCCTTGATTCTTTTTACAATTTAAAAGTGTAAAGCACTCCCTTCCCCACCCATCTGTTGTTGTTTCCCTCTATTATACTCTCTACCATTTCATAATCTATTTTACTTATTATACACCTCTCCCACCTAACAGGTCTTGTGAGTTTTGTTCACTGCAATATTCCCACTTGCTAACCATACAAATGGTACTCAGCACATATTGTTGCATTGATAAATAAGTTTCACTTATTCTATACAAATAAACTATGAATAAATGAATTTCTAAAAAGACCTATTAGGAATTAAAAGAGCAGATGCTACATTCAAGAGACTGAGCTTTTAAGCTTTATTCATGATCCAGATGACAGTCATGAAACAATCCATTTGAAAATATAAATTGGTTTTTCCAATTTATGTAAAAATATGTAAAAATCTGTACATGTATCTATCTATAATAGCAATTAGTCTTTTAAAAAAATATAATGATTATACTGTTCTAAGACACACAGATTTTTTTTCTCTTGAGACAAAACAATTTAAACAAATCTAGTAAGATGTGAATGAGGATTATTTCAAAAATTGGTTAAAAGTTAGAAACAATCATTTAATTAAAAATCTGTACATGTATCTATCTATAATAGCAATTAGTCTTTTAAAAAAATACAATGACCATACTGTTCTAAGACACACAGATTTTTTTTCTCTTGAGACAAAACAATTTAAACAAATCTAGTAAGATGTGAATGAGGATTATTTCAAAAATTGGTTAAAAGTTAGAAACAATCATTTAAAAAATTCCAGAGATGCAAAAGCTTTTTATAGAAAAAGGGATACTTTCTCTAATAGATAAAGAATTCCTAGAAATTAATTAAGAAAATGACAAATGACATATAACTCAAGTGTAAATTGGGCAAAAGTGATTAGCTGGTCACAGAAAAGGAAATACAAGTTCAGTTCAGTACAGTCGCTCAGTTGTGTCCAACTCTTTGCGACCCCATGAATCGCAGCACGCCAGGCCTCCCTGTCCATCACCATCTCCCGGAGTTCACTCAAACTCACATCCATCGAGTCCGTGATGCCATCCAGCCATCTCATCCTCGGTCGTCCCCTTCTCCTCCTGCCCCCAATCCCTCCCAGCATCAGAGTCTTTTCCAATGAGTAACACTTCTCATGAGGTGGCCAAAGTACTGGAGCTTCAGCTTCAGCATCATTCCTTCCAAAGAAATCCCAGGGTTGATCTCCTTCAGAATAGACTGGTTGGATCTCCTTGCAGTCCAAGGGACTCTCAAGAGTCTTCTCCAACACCACAGTTCAAAAGCATCGATTCTTCGGCGCTCAGCTTTCTTCACAGTCCAACTTTCACATCCATACATGACCACAGGAAAAACCATAGCCTTGACTAGGCGGACCTTAGTCGGCAAAGTAATGTCTCTGCTTTTGAATATACTATCCAGGTTGGTCATAACTTTTCTTCCAAGGAGTAAGCGTCTTTTAATTTCATGGCTGCAGTCACCATCTGCAGTGATTTTGGAGCCCAAAAAAATAAAGTCTGACACTGTTTCCACTGTTTCCCCATCTATTTCCCATGAAGTGATGGGACCGGATGCCATGATCTTCGTTTTCTGAATGTTGAGCTTTAAGCCAACTTTTTCGCTCTCCTCCTTCACTTTCATCAAGAGGCTTTTTAGCTCCTCCTCACTTTCTGCCATAAGGGTGGTGTCATCAGCATATCTGAGGTTATTGATATTTCTCCCGGCAATCTTGATTCCAGCTTGTGTTTCTTCCAGTCCAGCGTTTCTCATGATGTACTCTGCATATAAGTTAAATAAGCAGGGAGACAATATACAGCCTTGACGTACTCCTTTTCCTATTTGGAACCAGTCTGTTGTTCCATGTCCAGTTCTAACTGTTGCTTCCTGACCTGCATACAGATTTCTCAAGAGGCAGGTTAGGTGGTCTGGTATTCCCATCTCTTTCAGAATTTTCCACAGTTTATTGTGATCCACACAGTCAAAGGCTTTGGCATAGTCAATAAAGCAGAAATAGATGTTTTTCTGGAACTCTCTTGCTTTTTCCATGATCCAGCGGATGTTGGCAATTTGATCTCTGGTTCCTCTGCCTGTTCTAAAACCAGCTTGAACATCAGGGAGTTCACGGTTCACATATTGCTGAAGCCTGGCTTGGAGAATTTTGAGCATTACTTTACTAGCGTGTGAGATGAGTGCAATTGTGCGGTAGTTTGAGCATTCTTTGGCATTGCCTTTCTTTGGAATTGGAATGAAAACTGACCTTTTCCAGTCCTGTGGCCACTGCTGAGTTTTCCAAATTTGCTGGCATATTGAGTGCAGCACTTTCACAGCATCATCTTCCAGGATTTGAAACAGCTCAACGGGAATTCCATCACCTCCACTAGCTTTGTTCTTAGTGATGCTTTCTAAGGCCCACTTGACTTCACATTCCAAGATGTCTGGCTCTAGATTAGTGATCACATCCTCATGATTATCTGGGTCGTGAAGATCTTTTCTGTACAGTTCTTCTGTGTATTCTTGCCACCTCTTCTTAATATCTTCTGCTTCTGTTAGGTCCATACCATTTCTATCCTTTATCGAGCCCATCTTTGCATGAAATGTTCCCTTGGTATCTCCAATTCTCTTGAAGAGATCTCTAGTCTTTCCCATTCTGTTGTTTTCCTCTATCTCTTTGCATTGATTGCTGAAGAAGGCTTTCTTATCTCTTCTTGCTATTCTTTGGAACTCTGCATTCAGATGCTTATATCTTTTCTTTTCTCCTTTGCTTTTCGCCTCTCTTCTTTTCAGTGCTATTTGTAAGGCTTCTCCAGACAGCCATTTTGCTTTTTTGCATTTCTTTTCCATGGGGATGGTCTTGATCCCTGTCTCCTGTACAATGTCACGAACCTCATTCCATAGTTCATCAGGAACTCTGTCTATCAGATCTAGGCCCTTAAATCTATTTCTCACTTCCACTGTATAATCATAAGGGATTTGATTTAGGTCATACCTGAATGGTCTAGCGGTTTTCCCTACTTTCTTCAATTTAAGTCTGAATTTGGAAATAAGGAGTTCATGATCTGAGCCACAGTCAGCTCCTGGTCTTGTTTTTGTTGACTGTATAGAGCTTCTCCATCTTTGGCTGCAAAGAATATAATCAATCTGATTTCGGTGTTGACCATCTGGTGATGTCCATGTGTAGAGTCTTCTCTTGTGTTGCTGGAAGAGGGTGTTTGCTATGACCAGTGCATTTTCTTGGCAAAACTCTATTAGTCTTTGCCCTGCTTCATTCCGCATTCCAAGGCCAAATTTGCCTGTTACTCCAGGTGTTTCTTGACTTCCTACTTTAGCATTCCAGTCCCCTATAATGAAAAGGACATCTTTTTTGGGTGTTAGTTCTACAAGGTCTTGTAGGTCTTCATAAAACCGTTCAACTTCAGCTTCTTCAGCATTACTGGTTGGGGCATAGACTTGGATAACTGTGATATTGAATGGTTTGCCTTGGAAACGAACAGAGATCATTCTGTCGTTTTTGAGATTGCATCCAAGTACTGCATTTCGGACTCTTTTGTTGACCATGATGGCTACTCCATTTCTTCTGAGGGATTCCTGCCTGCAGTAGTAGATATAATGGTCATCTGAGTTAAATTCACCCATTCCAGTCCATTTTAGTGCGCTGATTCCTAGAATGTCGATGTTCACCCTTGCCATCTCTTGTTTGACCACTTCCATTTGCCTTGATTCATGGACCTGACATTCCAGGTTCCTATGCAATATTGTGCTTACAGCATCGGATCTTGCTTTTCTCACCAGTCACATGCACAACTGGGTATTGTTTTTGCTTTGGCGCTATCTCTTCAGTCTTTCTGGAGTTATTTCTCTACTGATCTCCAGTAGCATATTGGGCACCTAATGACCTGGGGAGTTCCTCTTTTGGTATCCTATCATTTTGCCTTTTCATACTGTTTATGGTGGCTCAGATGGCAAAGCGTCTGTCTGCAATGCAGGAGACCCGGGTTTGATCCCTGGGTTGGGAAGATCCCATGGAGAAGGAAATGGCAGCCCACTCCAGTATTCTTGCCTGGAAAATCCCATGGACCACAGGGCCTGGTAGGCTACCGTTCATGGGGGTCGCAAAGAGTTGGACACGACTGAGCGACTTCACTTTCACTTTCAAGGCGAGAATACTGAAGTGTCTCGCCATTCTCTTCTCCAGTGGACCACGTTCTGTCAGCCCTCTCCACCATGACCTGCCAGTCTTGGGTTGCCCCGCAGGCATGGCTTGGTTTCATTGAGTTAGACAAGGTTGTGGTCCTAGTGTGATCAGATTGACTAGTTTTCTGTGAGTATGGTTTCAGTGTGTCTGCCCTCTGATGCCCTCTTGCAACACCTACTATCTTACTTGGGTTTCTCTTATCTTTGGCGTGGGAGATCCTGAAAAATATGAAAAGATGCTCAACCCATGCAAATTTAAGAACTTTTTGTCAGCTAACAGGCAAAAATCAAAAAGTCTGACTATACCCCGTGGAGTGAAGAAGAAGTTCTCATACATTGCTCGTAACAGCCAAATGGTACTATCCCTTTGGAGAACAGTTAGAACTGGACATGGAACAACAGACTGATTTCAAATAAGAAAAGGAGTATGTAAAGGCTGTATATTGTCACTCTGCTTATTTAACTTATATGCAGAGTACATCATGAGAAACACTGGGCTGGAAGAAGCATAGCTGGAATCAAGATTGCTAGGAGCAATATCAATAACCTCATATATGCAGATGACACCACCCTTATGGCAGAAAGTGAAGAGGAACTAAAAAGCCTCTTCATGAAGGTGAAAGAGGAGAGTGAAAAGTTGGCTTAAAGCTCAACATTCAGAAAACTAAGATCATGGTATCCAGTCCCATCACTTCATGGGAAATAGATGGGGAAACAGTGTCAGACTTTATTTTGGGGGGCTCCAAAATCACTGCAAATGAAATTAAAAGGAAAGGAAAGTTATGACCAACCTAGACAGCATATTAAATATCAGAGACATACTTTGTCAACAAAGGTTCGTCTAGTCCAGGCTATGTTTTTTCCAGTGGTCATGTATGGATGTGAGAGTTGGACTATAAAGAAAGCTGAGCACCAAAGAATGATGCTTTTGAACTGTGGTGTTGGAGAAGTCTCTTGCAAGTCCCTTGGACTGCAAGGAGATCCAACCAGTCCATCTTAAAGGAAATCAGTCCTGGGTGTTCATTGGAAGGACTGATTCTGAAGCTGAAACTCCAATACTTTGGTCACCTGATGTGAAGAGCTGACTCATTTGAAAAGACCCTGATTCTGGGAAAGATTGAGGGCAGGAGGAGAAGGGGACGACAGAAGATGAGAAGACTGGATGGCATCACCAACTCAATGGATATTACTTTGGATAAACTCCAGGTGTTGTTGATGTACAAGAAGGCCAGGTGTGCTGTGGTTCATGGGGTCACAAAGAGTTGGACACAACTGAGTGACTGAACTGAACTTTGGACAACAATTTCACAGAAGTGTTCAAAATTGTAACTGTATACAGCTGACCCTTGAACAACAAAGGAGTAAGGGGCACTGACCCTCTGTGAAGTTGAAAATATGCCTATAATTTATAGGCTGCCTTTGATATCTGGGCTTCCCTGGTGGCTCACAGGTTAAAGTGTCTGCCCGCAATGTGGGAGACCTGGGTTCGAACCCTAGGTCGGGAAGATCTCCTTGAGAAGGAAATGGCAAACCCACTCCAGTATTCTTGCCTGGAGAATCCCATGGACGGAGGAGCCTCGTGGGCTATAGTCCACGGGGTTGCAGAGTTGGACATGACTGAGCAACTTCACTTTCATTTTCTTTGGTATCTGTGTTTCACATCCCCAAGTCAACCAAACATACTGCAGAGTGTATTAATGGAAAAAATGAATGTATAATGGACCCATACAGCTCAAATCCATGTTGTTCAATAGTCACTGTACACTTATTAATTCTTGAACCCTACTTCTGGTCATTTATCCTTCAGAAAAACTTGCAAACATGCAGTATGCGTATTTATGTGTATATATGTACAGGGCTGCAATAATTTACAATAGTGAAACACTGGAAACAACCCAAACATCCACAAGTAGAGACAGGTTCGTGCTTGGTCAGTCGCTCAGTTTTGTCTGACTCTTTGTGACTCCATGGACTGTAGCTAGGATTCTCCAGGTAAGAATACCGGAGTGGGTTGCCATTTCCTACAAAAGAGGCTCTTCCTGCCCCAGGAATTGAAACCGCATCTCCTGTGGCTCCTGAAGCGGCAGGGGGATTCTTTACCATTGAGCCACCTGGGAAGCCCAGGTACACGTTAAATCCATACAGTGTAAAGCTAGGTGGCTGCAGGAAGAGAAGGAAGCCAGACTGGCCTCCTCTATATAGTGACAGGACAGGACCTACAGAACGCATTCATGAGAAGAGCAAGACCCCAAATCCTGTTTAATATGGGAAATACAGAAACAGACATTCACAATTTCTTACATTTACATACATGAAAGAAATACAAGGGAAACTAATGACTAAGGTCCATCTAGTCAAGGCTATGGTCATGTATGGATGTGAGAGTTGGACTGTGAAAAGGCTGAGCACCGAAGAATGGATGCTTTTGAACTGTGGTGTTGGAGAAGACTCTTGAGAGTCCCTTGGACTGCAAGGAGATCCAATCAATCCATTCTGAAGGAGATCAGCCCTGGGATTTCTTTGGAAGGAATGATGCTAAAGTGGAAACTCCAGTACTTTGGCCACCTCATGCGAGGAGTTGACTCATTGGAAAAGAGTTGATGCTGGGAGGGACTGGGGGCAGGAGGAGAAGGGGACGACAGAGGATGAGATGGCTGGATGGCATCACTGACTCGATGGACATGAGTCTGAGTGAACTCCGAGAGATGGTGATGGACAGGGAGGCCTGGAGTGCTGTGATTCATGGGGTTGTGAAGAGTCGGACACAACTGAGCAAATGAACTGAACTGAACTGAATGAAATGGGGGCTTATAGTGGGGGGCAGTAGTTCTGGGGAAGGGGGTAAGTGGCAGAAAGGGGTGGGAAGGCCTTGTACGGTGTTCCTTTATAATACTGTTAGATATTGAGAGTTGCTTAAATTTATTATCTATTCAAAACCTGGGCAAAGGACGTCCAACTTAGTAATCACACTCCTTGGTATTTACCCAAAGGAGCTGAAGACGTATGTCCACATGAAAACCTAGGCAGGCTTAGCTTCCCCCATTATCAACATTCCCTACCAGAGTGGTACATCTGTTAGTAACTGATTAACCTACATTGACACATCATTATCACCCAAGTCATATTCAGGTTCACTCTTGATCTTGTACTTTCTTTGGATTCGAAAAACATACGTAAACGTGTATCCACCATTATAGAGTAGCTTCACTGCCCTAAAAATTCTTTATGCTATACACACATGACGGCAGGGAATATATGGGAAATCTCTGTCCTTTAAGGCCAATTTTGCTGTGAATCTAAAACAGCTCTAAAAGATAAAGTCTTTGAAATAACTAACTAGGAATAAATAAATAACAATAACAAAAGAACTATGTCAAGGCTCAGCTAGGAGTGAGCAGGGCCATGGGAAGGGAAGGTGGACAGAGGAGGGAAGAGAAGAGAACCCACGGACATGTACACCGGAAACCCTGCACAGAATTGGATAACCATTTCAGCCAGCCCAGTGTCTGGATGCCCAAAGGGCCCATCAGTGTTTCTGGAATGATTTCATGCAGTTAGACGGAAATTGTTTTCACAGGTTAGGCAGACCTATAAATATTATTTTTAATAGGGGAAAGTGAACTAAAGTAATCTGGAAAGTGTTTATCCTGTTATATCTTATACCTCTTGGTCCATTATGAAACACCACGACAACTTTCTACCCATTTAAAAATCAGTGCCATTGAGGGGTTTTTAATTTTTCCTTTTAAAAAATAAACTTGATTTACAAGACGACGAAGAAAAAGAACCTGTGCAGGGATGTTTAGAGCATTTCTATTCATAAGGGCCAAAACCTGGAACAATCAAGACGTCCTTCAGTAGGTGAATGACTACATAAGCAGGGGTGCCTCCAGATAATGGGATATTATTCAGTGCTAAAAAGAAATGAGCTATCAAGCCAGGAAAAGATCTGGACGGACCTTAAAGGCATATTAGTAAATGAAGGCAGCCAATCTGAAAAGGCAATATCCTGTATGATTACAATTAGATGATGTTCTGAGGCACCACTATGAAGATAGTAAAAAGATCAGGGGTTGCCGGGGTGAGCGGAGAGAGGGGAGGGGTAAAGAAGCAGAACACAGAGGATTCTTAGGGTAGTGAAGCCACAGAGTGGTGGCCACAGGTCATTATAGGCTTCCCAGGTGACTCAGTGGTAAACAGTCTGCCTGCCAATGCAGGAGACACAGGTTCAATCCCTGGATTGAGAAGAACCCCTGGAGGAGGAAATAGCAACCCACTCCAGTATTCTTGCCTGGAAATTCCACAACTCAGCACATACATGCACAGACCCATAGAGTGTACCACGCCAAGAACACACCCCAATGTAATCTGTGGACACAGGATAATGATGTGTCCGTGGAGGTTCATCAGACTGTAACCAGTGTACCAGCTGGTGGGGGACGCTGATAAATGGGGGAGGCTGCACATGCGTCAGGGTGGGGGGTATACCAGAAGTCTCTGCCCTTTCTGCTCAGTTTTGCTATGAACCTAAATCTGCTCTAAAAAATAAAGTCTATTAAACAAAGCAAAACAAAGTCAAGGCTCAGACTTTCTTATCGTCCCTGAGACTTACTGAGGCACTCTTTGGGGACAGAATGCGGAGGGGGAAAGTGGGGTGGGGCAGGTAGGCCCTAGGACTAGAATTTCTCCTCTGGGAATACATAACTCCTTCCCCAGGACTCCCCTGATGGTCTCAGAAGACCCCCTTTGTCTCAGTCTATTATTTTGTCTCTCCTGACTCCTCCTAAGGGAACTCAGGAAGCATTTATCACATCTACTCTCACCCACAAGCCCTAAGCATTGTGTGGAGTGTGTTTTTTGCTTGTCAGCATCCATACCTTATGCACATCTAACACATTATTCTTCTGGATCCCCGTAACATTTTCTTTCTTTCCTTCTTCTTAATTTTTTTTGTTTATTTTTGGCTGCCCTGGGTCTTTGTTGCTGTGCCCCCAGGCTCTCTCCAGTCGTGGGGCTCAGCCTTCTGACTGCAACGGCCTCTCTTGCTGCGGAGCCTGGGCTCCAGCGTGTGCAGGCTCAGCAGCTGTGCTGCAGGGGAATAGCTGCCTGGAGGCCTGTGGGATCCTCTGGGACCAGGAGAATTCTCAATCACTGGACCACCAGGGAAATCCCCCATCACCTTTTATATATCTGTGGTTGCACTCACACATAAAATTAATAACTGAAACATATATATATGTGTGTGTTTGTGTGTGTCTGTATCAATTCAGTTCAGTTGCTCAGTTGTGTCCGACTCTTTTCGACCCCATGAATCGCAGCACGCCAGGCCTCCCTGTCCATCACCAACTCTCGGAGTTCACTCAAACCCTTGTCCATCGAGTTGGTGATGCCATCCAGCCATCTCATCCTCTGTCGTCCCCTTCTCCTCCTGCCCCCAATCCCTCCCTGCATCAGAGTCTTTTCCAATGAGTCAACTCTTCGCATGAGGTGGCCAAAGTACCGGAGTTTCGGCTTTAGCATCTTTCCTTCCAAAGAACACCCAGGACTGATCTCCTTTAGATGGACTGGTTGGATCTCCTTGCAGTCCAAGGGACTCTCAAGAGTCTTCCTTTGGATACATATACCTTAATTTATATATGTCTATCATCAGAGTCACATAAATAATGCTTTTTAAAAAAATAATGCTTATTTTAAACATTAAATATAATTCAGGGCAACAGACATTTATTGAACCAAAATATGTACTAGTCACTGTCCTTAATCTCATGAAGTTCTCAAACTGTTAGTTCAGTTTGCATCAAAACATAGTACTTTCCCAGAACACATTTAATAAGTGCTTTTGTAGGCTGTTGATGAAGATAAACCTATTCACACCAAAATAAACCACTTACTCCATGTTTTCTAGTCCAGACAACTTGGCAGACCAAATGACTATCTTAATTGTTCCTTTCTACATCTAACTTTATTCATTTCAACTCTTTTCATATTCTCTGTTTTATTTCCCTAGGACTTAAGGTTTTAGATATTAACACAAGGAAGCTAGTCTTCTTCAGGAGCCCACACTTGGAATATTTATAAAGAGCTCTGTTCTCACGTAAACTCCATAAAAGCAGTTAGAGACTGCTTCTTGCTCAGTTAAAGAAAGAGAAATCCACGTTCAACTGGTAACTTTCTACAGTCTTTCAGGACACAGAGGTTATTTAAAATATTCAGTAAAAGTACAAAGAATTCTTGGGGCAGCCAAAGAAGATAAAAGAATTCTCAGCACACTGTATACCTTCAGAAGAGAAATATTAAGAATAAAAATAGTTTCCCATCTCAGTCATTCTTTGGGATTGATAGTTAATTCCTGGTGGTCCCCCAGGAGAGAGGAAGGGGAGAAAAAGAATGTACTTGACTCCTGTAACAGTAATTATTCATAGCTCTTTCCCCTCATAAAGTAATAGACCATTAGGTCTTCCATAAAATTCCTTTCAATAATTTAATGGTAGGGCTTCCCCAGTGGCTCAGGCGGTAAAGACTCTGCCTGTTGCAAGGAGATCTGAGTTTGATACCTGGGTTGGGAAGATACGCTGGAGAAGGAAAAGGTAATCCACACCAGGATTCTCTCCTGGAGAATTCCATGGACAGAGGAGTCTGGCGGGTTACAGTCCGTCAAAGAATTGCAAAGAGTCAGACACGACTGAGCTACTAACAGCGTTAACTTTCTGTATTTTATAATTCATGTTTTTTAACCAAGAAAATAAAAACAAAAATATACTTTACAATAATTCATCCCACATATTTTTATTAAGTTTCCAGTTCTAAAGCTTTCATACGCCTATAAAAATTACATAGACCATTTTGAGATTCTTCTGTGTCATTATTAAAACTAGAAGTTTCTTGACTGCCACCTACTGGTATGAAAAAAGTGACAGCAGTTTAAAAGTTTCACATTTTCTCTCAGATTTTCTGGCTCAGGGTGTAAATATTTTAACATTTTCAAGTGGAATGTTAGACATATAGAACACTATCTATGTTTAAACTCAAATTAATTGACCATGTGTTATTACAGTTTTTTAAAAATAAATCAAATATGATTTTTACTTTTTCCAATTTAATACTTTTTTAGTATTATTACTAGAAATCACACAGATGGATTATAGCAGCTAGATTTAAGGTTTGTTTTTTACAGACATGGAAGCTGGTCTAACTGATGATGAAACGAGAGGTCACTTCAAGATTAGCCAGTCAAATCAAACGAAAACCACACGGTGAAACGCTGATGAGGGATGTCATTCAGTCTATTTTCACCAACAAATAAACCGTGAAGACAAAACAACTCCAACAAGAGGCAGAGTAACACAGTGGCAAACGTAACCAGAATTTTCCAGGTAGAACATCAGCCTCAGGGAGCGTATCTATACGTTCACCGTCCGCATGTCCGAAGCAGTCCGTTGTTTGTAATCAGTGAAACATACCTGGCTTAAAATGTGGTAGAGAGTGAACTCCGGGCCACGTGTCCTCATTCGGCGTTCCAAGAACCTAGTGGAGAGCAGGAAATCGTGGAGACAGACTTATTATTTCCAAAGCACTCAAGATTCTCCAGTGTAGAAAACAATACACTGCATATGATGAAACTCTTGAATTTTTTTTTTTTTTTTTCCGTTATTGTGTGCCAGGGATTTTATTTCAGTAAAAACAGTGAAAGGGCCACCCGAGTCGAATGTCTGTGTTTTAAGAAATGCAGCTAAATGTGGTCAGGCAAGTTAAATCTGCTGCGTTTTTATCAACTCCAAACTTAAGAAGTAGGCCTAGGACGCAAAGGATGAGCTGTCACCGTCACAGAACTGAATAAAGTACGTATGTGTCCCTCAGGACTCTTTCAAGAGCTTCTGTCCTTCACGGCGGTATCAGACATGTCATCATTTTATAGTGCTAAGAATCTTGCTACTTCTTCCCCCACACCTGCTGTCTGGGCAGCAGGATGTTTCAAGGAAACGGGACAGACGGCTTGGGACGCTTACATTCTCCACTGGCCGCACTGTTTGTTATAGTTAACAGCTTTAGTCTTGTGACACACAATTTCTTCATCCCCAGATACTGTTCTCCCTACACTATCTTTCCTTTCCACACTTTCAGCTTCTTTCTCCATGCTGCTGCTGCTGCTGCTGCTAAGTCGCTTCAGTCAGGTCCGACTCTATGCGACCGCATAGACAGCAGCCCACTCCCACTGGGCTCCTCTGTCCCTGGGATTCTCCAGGCAAGAACACTGGAGTGGGTTGCCATTTCCTTCTCCAATGCATGAAAGTGAAAAGTGAAAGTGAAGTCGCTCAGTGTGTCCGACTCTTAGCAAATCCATGGACTGCAGCCCACCAGGCTTCTCCGCCCATGGGATCTTCCAGGCAAGAGGACTGGAGTGGGGTGCCATTGCCTTCTCTGCCCATGGTCAAGTACAAATTGGCATTTGCCAAGCTTCCCTGGTGGCTCAGATGGTAAAGAATCTGCCTGCAATGCGGGAGACCAGGGTTCAATCCTTGGATTGGGAACATCCCCTGGAGGAGGGCATGGCAACCCACTCCAGTATCCCTGCCTGGAGAATCCCATGGAGGGAGGAGCCTGGAGAGCTATAGTCCATGGGGTCGGAAAGAGTCAGTCACCACTGAGCAGCTAAGTACACAGCACAGCACGGGAGCACTGCCACTGGCTGAACATGGGCCCCTGCCATCCGCCTCTGAGGAGACTGACCCCTGTGCTGCGGCTGCTGAAACACCCCTGAAGTTCAGGGTGGAGTGAGGCACTCCATGCTCCAGGGAATCTGCTGGGACAGGTCTTCAGATAGTTGGACATTTTCAGGAACTGAATTCATAATCCCAATCCTTAGATCTCTTCATATATGGAAAAATCACTAAATCCCTTCATGGTGCCGTCAGCTCCTGGTGACTGGCAGAAAACCTCTTGTACAGTAAGCCTTTGATTGCACTGAGCTCCCCCTTCACCAGAACCTCATATTCTGACCTTCCCCCACTGCCTCCTTGGAGCATAATCCTTAGATCTCTTCATATATAGAAAAATCACTAAATCCCTTCATGGTGCCGTCAGCTCCTGGTGACTGGCAGAAAACCTCTTGTACAGTAAGCCTTTGATTGCACTGAGCTCCCCCTTCACCAGAACCTCATATTCTGACCTTCCCCCACTGCCTCCTTGGAGCAGTCTCTCAGAGCCATCAGAGATGCTGCCTCCTGGGCTGGTGTCCTCATTGTGCCCCGAATAAAATTTAACTTGCAGCTCTCAAGTTGCACATCCTTTTTAGTCAACTGTCTACTTTTCTATCCCCATGTCCACTTAATAAATATTCACAACATTCAAGTTGAGAATTACGCTTTATTTGCTGGAATTTTTAGGACTTCAAGTCCAGGAGACAGCATCTCAAGGGAGCCTGAGAGAACTGCTCCAAGGAGACAAGGGGTGCAGGGGGAAGAGTCAGGTTATGTAGAAGTTTTGCAACAAAGGTCAGGGAGTCTGAACTTCAAAAGTTTTTTTTTTTTTTTTTTGGCAAATTAAAGAAAACCAGATATCCCAAGTTAAGGAATTTAGTGCTTTGTTCTGTATAGGAAGATGCAAGAGTCTGGGCTCACTGAAACCATTCCTTTCATATGCATCTCAGCTATCTGGGCCAGAATCCTGTGTTTTCACAGCTCTGAATTTCCTCAGGGCTCCCTGTAGAGAGTGGCTGCAGTCAGATGGATGCTAGGAGGCAGGTATTCTTTCTGTCCTGAGTTCCATTAGGGCTCACCAGCTCACCTTCCAAGGTGGCAGTAATTGCTGATGACTCTCACATCCTTGTTTACTGATACGGCAGGAAATATTCCATTTCTCAACCACAGTGTTTGATTTGGTCAAAGTCATTAAAAGGCAGTTCTGGTTCACCTGTAACTGGGCACACTCTTTTTGAATTTTGAGTTCCACCATCCATAGCTATTACACTCAGTGATCATGGTAGATTGCTGATGGAGAGCAGTGGAGCTGAAAGGTTTAGGATCTCAGATCATGGAGACAGAAGTGACCCCTTCGATCCCCTCCTTGCTAGCCATGGGACCTCACAGAGCTTCAGTTTCCTTCTTTGTAAACTGGGGTGATAACGAAGCAGGAAACAGACAGAACGGGCTCTATCTTGAAAGCAGGACTCCATCTTGGGCCGGACCGTGGACTTTGAGCTATATGTCCAGTAACTACGGAAATGACAACCAACTGGAAAACCAGGTCCCCAGAAGGAAAAGCCCCAGGGCTCCTACCTAGACTCTCCCTTGCCTAACAGAATACCCGAATTATCTGTGTAACTGAATAGAATCATACATTCTATTATGCTTATTGGGGTATGACCACAAGCCTATTGATAACTATTCACTGTTAACCACCTAGGCTTAAGGCAAATGAACCACGGGTTAACTTTGATTATATCTTTTTCCTTTGTTCAGACTCGTTTCAGAGAATTTGGGGAGGTGGGTTTGGGTATGTACACTTAGGGTATATAAGGTTTTCACAAAAATTGGTTGGGGTCCTTAGCTAAGAGGAGACTCTGCCTTGGGCCCGCCAGTGTAATAAACTGCACTCCACTATCTGCATTGTCCTGAGTGAGTTTCTTTCCCAGAACACGTGGCTACAACAATAACAGCAACTTCATCACCTGTGGCAGAACACTCCCTGGTATGCAGCAAGCATATAAGAAGTAGATACTATCCAAAGCTCTCATAGAAAATGGGTCAGGTCAAGGAGGTCTGGGCAATGGGGCAGAAACCAGCCCACCCACTTTTTCCATAGGGATCCCCTCATCTGGGGAGACAATGCCAAATGTGTAACTCAAAACAATGACAGGCCAATATGGACAATCAAATGAGTTAGGAAGGGGGAGATATAAAGTCAGAAGCTGCCAAAATTGGAGATGTGGCAGACAGCATGGGAGGAAATGATGCCTACTCACTTAATCTCCGGGGATTAGCAGGTACTACTAGAAGGTAAGGAAACACAGACTCCTGACTCTTCACGCATTGACTTTCTGGGGGGAAGGGCTATGATGGGCTTCCCTGGTGGCTCAGACGGTAAAGAATTCATCTTCAATGTGGGAAAGCTCGGGGAAGGCAGTGGCACCCCACCCCAGTACTCTTGCCTGGAAAATCCAATGGACGGAGGAGCCTGGTGGGCTGCAGTCCATGGGGTCGCTAACAGTCGGACAGACTGAGCGACTTCACTTTCACTTTTCTCTTTCATGCATTGGAGAAGGAAATGGCAACCCACTCCAGTGTTCTTGCCTGGAGAATCCCAGGGATGGGGGAGCCTGGTGGGCTGCCGTCTATGGGGTCACACAGAGTCGGACGTGACTGAAGCCACGCAGCAGCAGCAGCAGCAGTGGGAAAGCTGGGTTCAATGTGCAGGTTGCTGAGATCCTCTGGAGGAGGGCATGGCAATTCATTCCAGCATTCTTGCCTGGAGAATCCCATGGACAGAGGAGCCTGGAGGGCTACAGTCCATGGGGTCTGAAAGGGTCAGACATGAATGAAGAGACTTAACATGCATGCACACAAAGGCTGTGATGACAAAGGGGAGCTTCACTCACTGCTTCCTGCTCTGACAAATTAGGGTTAGAAACAGGTATTCCATTCCTCTTGAAACACTGGGTTCCGGGGATCAGACAATACAATTCTTGCAAGCACTAATTAACACTAATATTCATAGGGACTAGATCTGATAAACAGAATGCCTTATGAACTAAGGACGGAGGTTCGTGACACTGTATAGGAGACAGGGATCAAGATCATCCCGGAGAAAAAGAAATGCAAAAAGTCAAAATGGCTGTCTGAGGAAGCCTTACAAATAGCTGTGAAAAGAAGAGAAACAAAAAGCAAAGGAGAAAAGGAAAGATATAAGCATCTGAATGCAGAATTTCAAAGAATAGCAAGAAGAGATGAGAAAGCCTTCCTCAGTGATCAATGCAAAGAATTAGAGGAAAACAATAGAATGGGAAGACTAGAGATCTCTTCAGGAAAATCAGAGATATCAAGGGAACATTTCATGCAAAGATGGGCTCAATAAAGGACAGAAATGGTATGGACCTAACAGAAGCAGAAGATACNTTTTCTTCCAAGGAGCAAGCGTCTTTTAATTTCATGGCTGCAGTCACCCTCTGCCGTGATTTTGGAGCCCAAGAAAATTAAGTCTCTCACTGTTTCCATTGTTTCCCCCTCTATTTGCTATGAAATGATGGGGCTGGATGCCATGATGTTAGTTTTCTGAATATTGAGTGTTAAGGCAACTTTTTCACTCTCCTCTTTCCAGCAGAGTTCCAGGTATACAGCAAAGTGATTCAGTTACATATAATCTCTAGGAGCATTCATGTTGCTGCAAATGGCATTATTTCATTCTTTTTTAAAAAATTATTTATTTTTGATTGGAGAATAATTGTTTTGCAACATTGTGTTGGTTTCTGCCATACATCAACATGAATCACCCATAAGTATGCATATGTTCCATTCCTCTTGAAGCTCCCTCCCACCTCCCACCCATTCCACCCCTCTAGGTTGTCACAGAGCACCAGGTTGAGCTCTCTGTGTTATATAGTAAATTCCCATTAGCTATCTGTTTTACATAGGACAATGTATATGTTTCAATGCCTCTCAGTTCATCCCACCCTCTCTTGTCCCTGCTGTGTCTATAAGTGTTCTTTACGTCTGAGTGTCTATTCCTGTTCTGGAAATAGGTTCCTCAGTACCATATTTCTAGATACCATCTATATGAGTTAATGTACATTTGTTTTTATCACTTACTTCGCTCTGCGTAGCATGTACATCCACCTCACTACAACTGACTCAAATTCATTCCTTTTAATGGCTGAGTGAGATTCCATTGTTTATATGTACCGCAACTTTATACATTCACCTCTTGATGGATATCTAGGTTGCTTCTATGTCCTGACTATTGTAAATAATGCTTCAATTAACGTTAGGATACATGTGTCTTTTTCAGTTATAGCTTTCTCAGGGTATTTGCCCATAGTGGGATTGCATCATGTGGTATTTTATTCCTAGTTTTTAAGGAATATCCATATCCATAGTGGCTGTATCAGTTTATATCCCACCAGCAGTACCAGTCCTTCTAATGAATATTCAGGGTTGATTTCCTTTAGGATTGACAGATTTGATCTCCTTACAGTCCAAGGGACTCTCGGGAGTCTTTTCCAGCAGCACAATTCAAAAGCATCGATTCTTTGGCAGTCAGCCTTCTTTATGATCCAACTCTCACATCCATAGATGACTACTGGAAAAACCATAGCTTTGCCTATTCAGACCTTTGTTGGCACAGTGCTGTCTCTGCTTTTTCATACGCTGTCTAGGTTTATCATAGCTTTCCTTCCAAAGAGCAAGCGTTTTTTTTAATTTCGTGGCTGTAAGTCACTGTCCACAGTAATCTTGGAGCCCAAGATAATAAAATGTGCCACTGTTTCCACTTTTTCCCCATGAATTTATGGGACCAGATGGCATGGTCTTAGTTTTATTATAAGAGATGTAGATATTTATGAGGCTCCCAAGAAGTATAAAGTGATAAGGTGGTCTAATCTAGGCAGCATATCTAAGGTAAAAATAAACCAGGATTTCATAATCAGGGCTTAGCAGGGAGTCAAAAAAGCTTTTGCAATGATGGTAATACCAGGGCTGAGTTTTGAAATTCCAAGGGGCATTCTCATTCATAATGTATTCTCTTTGAATGTTATCCTGTGGAGTTGTGCAACATGGCAGTACTCCATGGTGTGTTAGGAATACTAAAAGACAGTAGTTATTTGGTGAGGATGCTCTGAAGACTGAGGTCTTTTATTCTGGCTAACTCTGATAATCAGTAAATCATTTTCCCAGACAGAATCCTTTGATCTTAAAAGACTGAGGTCAACTCTCACAGCTGCAGTTTCTCCAGGGAAAAATAGTCCTGGTACTTTGCCAAAAGACTTTCATATCAATATTTGAGGAGACAGAACCATGTCCTATAGTTAAATTGAGCATATGTATTCCAAACACAGGGTGGTTGACTTTTTAGATGGTGAACTGTTTGTCAAAGTGACAAAGAGTTCAGAACACCAGAATCTTTACCATATATTTGTGTGATGTTTGCACTTCAATTTTTCAAAGTAGATTATGAAGATAACTCTCAATTAGCTCTGAGAACTTTGTTATGGCTTAGATCAACTTGAAGTATCCTGAGATGATTTTTAAATGATTCATAATTAGATACAAGCTTTTTGTGATGTTAGCATTTCTATTTGGCACAGAAAATTATTCTTTTTGAATAGTTGATGATTTATTTTGATTTAAAATTATAAATCTCAAATATAATTTTCTTACCAGGAGCTCTGTGTGGTTTGGCAGGTGGCTCTCCTTAAAGATTATTTAAAATCTCTTACCTTTAATCGAATACGTTACACAGCATAAAAGTGCACTAAGCAATGCTTCTGAAAATTATTTGCATTTAGTGGATAATTTAGATTTGATGAACGGATTCAATAATATTAAAGTGAACTTAAATGCATTTTCAAGATGCAGAAACATGCATTGCCAAAAGGATAATAAAATACTGGTCTGAAATGAATTAACAATAAACTTTTTGTCTTATGTCAGAAAGTATTATTTTGGAGGAAGAGTTTAATTTTTAGAAACTCTCGTTAATGCTAAAATTTTCTTTTACTTTCCTAATGCTAACTTTAAAATTTGCCAAAATACCATTATTTGGTGTCTGGGCATAAAGGATATGTAATTTTGCTACCATGAAAGAGGTTGAAGCTCTTGCTACAACCTTTTTGGGATTGTTTACTATCTTTGTATCTTATATTGACTTACAAGTAGAAATACTGGGAAACCAGTAACTGAGGCACCTTAGGTGCTTCTTCTATTTGCATCACCTATTACATCAGTAGCATACTAGAGTGTTCTCTATTTCTTTCTTCAAAAAGATGGAGTATTTGGTATTTTATTTATATGAGAATTATATTTTTTCCATGCACTGGGGACTTCCCAGGTGGCACAGTTGGTAGAGAATCCTCCTGCTAATCCAAGAGATGCAAGAGATGCAGGTTTGATCCCTGGGTCAGAAAGACCTCCTGGAGTAGGAAATGTCATTCCAGTATCTTGTCTGTAGAATTCCATAGACTGAGAAGCCTGGTGGACTAAAGTCCATGGAATCACAAAGAGTCAGACATTACTGAGCAACAGAACACATACGCATGCATGCATGTATCCATGGATTAATATGTATTCATAAAACTAGGCCACAATAAATACTTGTATGAGAATTACTTTGAATATAATTTAATACATGCTGCATCAGAAATCTTGATAGACTCCTGCATTGTCTTTAAAATGCTAGTTGTTTTAATTTTACCTGTTGGATTTTTGATAACTGGGATTTGTTCTGTATTCCTTCTGCATTCTGTGATGTCATATTTTTGGAAAGAAATTATTTTTATTCAGTGATATTTAAAATATTCCTTTTTAAAAACATTTTCTACTGAAACACGATAATTATCTTTGGTTTTAAAATCACATTTACGAATGACTTATTTCCTGGAGTGAAATACGTAGACTGGGCTTTGTCTCCTCCTCAACTTGTTTCTTCCTCAACTGGAGGCAAATCTCTTATGAAGTCAAGAAAAAGTTAGCGAGAGAAAAATAAAATATGTGATTAGAAGAAGTGAGTCCAGTAATTCCTGGTATTATGCTAACTTTCATTTGAAATGTGGGATACTCTTTAAGGTCTATTTTCTATTGTTGAATTAATATGATAAATGTCTACAGAATATGATTTGAATGTGTTTCCTTTTCGAGATTTAGAATTTGATCTTTGAGAAACAGCGTTATAAAAGTACTTAGCCTTGGAAAATATTTTGGAGAATAAATAATATTCATTGACAGAATTCTCTCTGGGTTAAAAAAACAAAATTAAGTTGCCTTTTATTAATTTTGATTCACTAGTTTATCACATTCATTAAGTACTTTTCTGTGCATGTAGAATATTTCATCTGGCCCTCCTGGCAGGATACGGTGAAGTTGAGAGAGCCAGTATGAGAAAGTTATGGCACAGTGAGGTGACTTGTCAGGGGAATATAACTAGATGCTGGTAGCACCAGAACTAGAACTCAGATCTTCTGACAGGCTAACTTTTTGTTCTCTTTAGCCAATCACAGTCTCCTTTCATAGCGTATTGATCACTGTGTTCTAAAGTTTTACCATTATAAAAATTCACCCTTTCAAACATCTATCAGAATGATTCCTTCAGGTACACTACCATTAGTTCATATAAAGCAGGGTTTTTTGAGGGATAAATATAAAATTACCATGGTAAAAATAATTTTTGCTCAAAAAGATAAAGAATGGAAATAAGGTGATGCATTTGGTTAAGGCACCAATTTCTAGCACAACCAACTTAGATCTTTATCCTGGCATGAAATTGGTGGCACCTCCTAGTCCCTCATGGATGTTTTTCCACATCAGACAAAACCACTAGATGGTTTTGTGCAGTCTGGCAGGATTGTTAGTAGCAGTGGTGTAGAAACGGAAACAATTTGGGAGTTGTAGGTTGAAACTGAGGTGCCTAGTTCTATGAAGTGGTATTGGTACTGAACTTTGAGTACTAAATTTGTGTATATATTTAAAACAATTTTTTTTTTAAGGTAGATGGCAGTGGTGGCTATTTGAGTGTCTTTGGAATACTGACGTATTTGACATAATTGTACATCTTATAAAGAGGAATTTTGGAGCAGGATGGCTTATAAATTCACTGCAAATTTAGAATCCAAACAAAACTTGTTTGATGTTTGTATAAACTATTTTAAGCTATGTTGCTCTTACTGAAATTTTTTTCCTCTAGTCTGTAGTTTTTGTGTCTAAGACTAGATTCCAGTTTTCACTATGGGATTCATATTCATGGGTCTGATGAATCACTTCTAGATGGTCCCAAAGGAGGTTGATGTTATGCTATCTGGTTACATACTTTATAGTCTTTATTTGCAAGTTGTGAGGATTCATAGTTTTCACTAAGTTCTTAGAAGAGCTTACATCATAGAGAGAAGATATGATCAATACCTTCCAAAAGCTTACTTTAAAGGAATGTGAGGCCAGCATGGCTAACTACTAAAAATATGAAACATTTAATAAAAGTGACAAAGCATTAAGGTTATATGTTAACAGCTTCTGTAGATAAAATAACTTCCCTTGTGGCTCAGTTGGTAAAGAATCCACCTGCAATGCAGGATACCTGGGTTCGATCCCCTGGTTGGGAAGATCCCCAGGAGAAGGGAAAGGCTACCCACTCCACTATTCTGGCCTAGAGAATTCCATGGACTGTATAGTTAAATTTGGAGTTCTTTCGATGACATACTGTCTTTCTCCTCTTAATTCTCTTTAACATTCACTGTATTTCTTAGGTCTCTGGGACAAAGGACTATTCAAAGTGCATTGTTACGGTAATTTCTCAATGTGTGAATGAAATAGCAAAAATGGTTTTGAATTACAAATATGATAGTGCCATATCTTTCTCTTTCTTACTTATTTCACTTAGCACAACACTCTTCAAGTCCTTCCATGCTGTTGCATATGGCAACATTTAATTCTTTTTATGCCTGAATAGTATTCCATTGTGTGTGTGTATTTGTGTGTAGCACATACATAATACATTTCCTTCATCCATTCATCTGTTGACGGACACTTAGGTTACTTTCATATTTTGGCTATTGTAAATAATGCTGCTGTGAATGTTGGGTGCATATATCTTTTCAAATTAGTATTTTTGTTTATTTTGGATATATATCCAGGAGTGAAATTGCTGGGTCATATGGTAGCTGTCTGGTTTTTTGAGAAACCTCGCTGCTGAGGTTGCACCTCCTACAGAGACTTCACCAATTTACATTCCCACCAATAGAATATGAGGATTCCTTTTTCTCCACACCCTCAAAAGTATTTATTGTTTTTGTTCTTTATGATAATAGCTGTTCTGACAGGTGTGAAGTGATATCTCATTATACTTTTGATTTGCATGTTCCTGATGATTAGTGATGTTGAGTATCTTTTCATGCACTTGTTTGTCATCTCCATTTCCTCTTTGGAAAGATGTCTGTTCAGGTATTCTGCCCATTTTTTGATTGGGTGGTTCAATTTTTGAAGTTGAGTTGCATTAGCTGTTTATGTATATTGGACAGTAACCCCTATCAGTCATATCATTTGCAAATATTTTCTCCCAGTCAGTAGGTTGTCTTTTTGTTTTCTCAATGGTTTCCTTTGCTGTACAAAAGCTTTTAAGCTTAATTAGGTCCGTTTGTTAATTTTTTATTTCCTTTGCTTTAGTATTGTGATGATTTATGTCAAGTAGTATTCTGCCTGTGTTTCTCTCTAGGAGTTTTATAGTTTACAGTCTAACATAGAGGTCTTTAATCCATTTTGAGTTTATTTTTATATTTGGTGTTAGAGAATATTCTAATTTCACTCATTTGCATGTAGCTGTCCAGTTTTGCAGCATCACTTACTGAAGCAACTGCCTTTTCTCTATTGGATATTCTTGCCTCCTTTATTGTAATTTAATTGACTATAAATATGTAGATCATGGAGTAGTTTTATATGTAGTTTTGAGTGCAAAAAATTCTGTTAATTATTATTTAATTATCTGACACTCTTCTTTACTTTCACTGCTACCATACTCAACAACAAACTCCATGCCAAACCAGGTTAGTTCCTTCCCATCTGCACTAGAGGCTATTTCATTATTAATTTTATCATTCCTGAAAAATCTATGTTATCTTCATTTAAAACTGAAAGCTAAATAAAAGTGTGTTCAGATATGGAAGGAAAGCAGAGGTAGGAAGCTGAACACCTTTATTTTTATTATCCAAAACACACAATTTTAACATACCCTTAATATTTCAGGGAGCAGCTGCATCAATATTTGGTTGAACTTAAAATCTCTAATAAATTTCAATTTCCCAGCAAAATAGAATTTGAGCAAAGTGATAAATGTTAGTATGGTATCATTGGCTTGGATTAATCAGAAGAGACATACACAGGGGGCATCCTTGGCAGGGATGAAAAAATATATGAAGAAAAGATATTAAATACTAAACAGGAAAAAGTGCAAAATGCATTCTCTCAGACAAGAACTGAAAAGCATAGCTCTTTGGGGCTATCCAGCTGCTCTCTGGATCTTTTTGGCTCTTGCTTTCACACTGCATGCCTTCCATTATTATAGACTCTGCTTTTGAGATAAACAAGAGGGAAAGAAAGCACTCTTCATCTGACATAGTTGTGGAAAGGTTCACTGACAAACCACAATCAAGAATAGGATGTAGTTCTCCTATTTGCCTAGATCAGAGCTTTTTTGAGAACACTAGTTAGAAAGAGATCTAAAAAAATGTTTTATTTTCAAGATAAAATATTTGTAACTGAGATTATATCAGTGAATTATTATTGAAATAGGCCTTGCTTTAATTTTTTGTGATTTATTTTTCTGGCTATCAAGCTTATAAAATAAATATCATATTGATGAATTGGAAGTATGAAATATATTGACAAAATCTGAAAAAAGGTATATCCATTTTTAATTATTTAAATGTAAGCTAAAAATATGTCTGCTAAAAGTAGGAGCTCTGGTATTAAAAAAAAAATCTCATATTACATAAATGGTTTCTTAGCATCACTTTGTTGTCTGAATGTGTGTGTGTTTGAACTAGGATTGAGGAATGTGATGATGAGATTAGGGGATGGAAGAGAGCAACTTTAAAAAATAAAGAAACTGAATTAAAATACATAGTTTAATATTATGACAGCAATTATTACTCCAGACATATTTATGAAATATTCTGGTTTTGGAGAAGACTCTTGAGAGTCCCTTGGACTGCAAGGAGATCCAACCAGTCCATTCTAAAGGAGANGACTTTATTTTGGGGGGCTCCAAAATCACTGCAGATGGTGACTGCAGCCATGAAATTAAAAGACGCTTACTCCTTGGAAGGAAAGTTATGATCAACCTAGATAGCATATTGAAAAGCAGAGACATTAATTTGCCAACAAAGGTCCGTCTAGTCAAGGCTATGGTTTTTCCTGTGGTCATGTATGGATGTAACAGTTGGACTGTGAAGAAAGCTGAGTGCTGAAGAATTGATGCTTTTGAACTGTGGTGTTGGAGAAGATTCTTGAGAGTCCCTTGGACTGCAAGGAGATCCAACCAGTCCATTCTGAAGGAGATCAGTCCTGGGTGTTCTTTGGAAGGAATGATGCTAAAGCTGAAACTCCAGTACTTTGGCCACCTCATGCGAAGAGTTGACTCATTGGAAAAGACTCTGATGCTGGGAAGGATTGGGGGCAGGAGGAGAAGGGGATGACAGAGGATGAGATGGCTGGATGTCATCACCGACTCGACAGACGTGAGTTTGAGTGAATTCCGGGAGTTGTGATGGACATGGAAGCCTGGTGTGCTGCGATTCATGGAGTTGCAAAGAGTCGGACACAACTGAGTGACTGAACTGAACTGAACTGGAATTAAGATGGCCTCCAGGAAGCTTTATAACTTATGTGAGCTCACTGGCCAGCCACTGACGCTGGATGGCCACCAGAGGGCACTCTCGACCTGCCCCCGTCCCAGCAGTGCAACAGGGAGTCAGTGGGAGTCGAGGACTTCCAGATCAGCTTCCATACATAGACTCCTGGCTTCTAGTAGCACAGAACCTGCCCCTCTGGGCAAGAGTTTGCGCTAACAGACAGGGACAGAGTAGGGTATTTGTGACCCAACCACTCAGAAAATAGAAAGAAGGAAAAAACCCTATATTCCTGGGAGATCCTATAGAAGACCCACTGCTGCCCCCGCCATACATTCCCCTGACTCCACAAGCCCTGGTACAGCCAGCGCCGGACCCACTGCCAGACAGCCCACCTCCCCCCGTGTCCCCTGCACCACCTCATGAGCAAGACTCCAGCCCCGAGGCATCAGGAACGCGGCTCCGCTCAGCCCAACCATCTAACCAGCTGGCTGCGGCCCGTCAGATGCCACTGCGAGAGACTCAAGGTCCTCAGCAAGTGAACGAGGCTGGCTCAGTCCAGCTGGTGGCTTCCTCCTCTATCAGCAGCCCTTCAGCACTACTGATATCCTAAACCAGAAACACGATGACCCAGCGTACTCTGATAAACCACAGACCACGACCGACCTCCTAGAGTCCATTTTCCACACCCGTCAGCCCACATGGGGTGCCTGTCACCAGGTCTTTATGCCCTCTTCACCACCGGAGAAAGGCGATGCATCTCGACAGAAGCCCCAAAATGGCTCAGGAGTCAAGCCACCACAGCGGCCTTAGATGTGGAAGGATGGGCACGAGCGGCGATGCCGGAGACGAGACCTCGCTGGGACTTCCATACCAGAGAGGGACAAGAAACCTGGGGTCAGCACTATGCTGCCCTTCTACAGGTACTTCGAGCAGGAGCCAGAAAGCCCTCCAATATGTCCAAACTGACAATAGTAATCCAAAAAGCGGATGAGACCCCCTCCCCCACCGATTTCTATGAAAGATATACACCCCATCTGACCCTGGGACAACTGAGAATCAATGGATGGTGAAGGCTGCCTTTGTGGCTCAATCCTGTGCAGACATCCAGTGAAGGCTCCAAAAGCTGGAAGGCGTCTGTGGGATGAAAGCCACACAGCGCCTGGAGGTAGCAAATAAAGTCTCCGTGGACTGAGACTGTGACCCCCAAGAGGAAGCAGATAAAAAATGAAACAGAAAGCAGCCCTGCTAGCAGCGGCACTGGGGAGCTCAGATCCAGTGCAACAGACCGTTCCCTCGTGGAAAGGGGAAACTGAGCAGAGACCACCAGTACGCTACGACCAGTGCGCCCATTGCAAGGAGACCGGACGCTGGAGAGATGAGTGCCCCCATCGCAGAGGGTCAGAGAAGTTCAGTCCATCCAGCAACGACAGGTACCAGCCTGAGCCGGCTGTCCAAAACCTGATCGGCCAGAGCAGAATCAGACTAGGGGACTCAGGAATTTCTGTCCTTACCGGAATGCCCCATTCCCCTGCTGGGTAGAGGCTTGCTGACAAAGCTGGGGGTGCAAACCACCTTTGCCCCCAGAAAGCCCGCGAGCCTCACCCTGGGGAGCCAGTCAGCTCTGATGATGGCTGTGGCCGTGCCCAGGAGAGATGAATGGTGTCTCTATTCCTCAGGGAGGAAACAAATAAATCCCCCAGCCTGCCGAAAGAATTCCCTGATGTCTGAGCAGAGAAGGGGCCCCCAGGTTTGGCCAAAAACCATGCCCCCACTGTAGTGGACCTGAGGCCAGGAGCCACTCCCGCTGGACAGAAACGACATCCAGGACCATGGGAAGCACGCCTGGGAATGCGGGACCACACCCAGCGCCTATGAGATGCCAGGATCCTAATCGAAAGTCAGTCTCCCTGCAGCACTCTGCTCTTGCCAGTCAAAGAGTCAGGAAGCAATGAGCACTGCCCTGTCCAGCACCTCCGCCCCGTCTGACAGCGCAGTGATCACCATCCATCCAGTGGCCCCAGATCCCTACACTCTCCCAAGGCTCCTACCCGCTCAGGCAAGCTGGTTCACCTGCTTCGATCCCAAGGACACGCCTTCTTCTGCCTGTCACCGGCCAGCCAGCCCTTGTTTGCCTTTGAGTGGGAGGACCCACACACCGGGAGAAAGACACAGCTGGCTTGGACTTGATTGCCACAAGGCTTCAAAAACTCACCTGCCCTGTTTGGTGAAGCTCTGGCTGCAGGCCTTGCTACCTTTCCTGAAGAAACTTTCAATTACACCTACTCCAGTACGTGGATGACCTGTTGCTAGCCAGCCCCACCCAACGGGGCTGCTGGAGAAGTCCCATTGGCCCTACTCTCCACCACACGGTACAAGGTGTCATGGAAAAAGGCTCAGACCGGCAGACAGGAGGTCAAGAACCTGGGGTTTGTCATCTAAAAGGGCGTCGGGCGCTTGGACAGGAGAGGAAGCAAGCCATCTGTTCAATACCTCGGCCGAACAGCAAGAGAGAAGTCTGCGAGTTCCTCGGGGCTGCAGGATTCTGCTGACTCTGGATACCGGGTTTCTCTGAAATTGACGGCTGTGGCAATTTCCAGGGCTGCCTGTGGCTTTGTCTACAGCCACAGCAGGGTCTGGTAAGGACCCCCCAGAGTGGGGACCTCAACAGGAAAAGGCCTCCAAGGAGACAGAGAGACTCTTGGTAGAGAGACTCACAGTGCTCCGGCGTCAGGTCTGTGGCACGGCCACGGCAGCGCTCAGTCGCGTACTTGTCAAAGCGACTGGACCCAGCGGCCGCGGGGGGGCCGCCGTGCCTCCAGGCAGTAGCTGCCACTGTGGTTTTGGTCAGAGAGGCAGATAAGCTTACTCTAGGACACAATATAAATGTAAAGGTTCGCCATGCTGTTACTGCCCTGATAGCAGCCCGGGGCATAAGTGGCTGACCAGCTCCTGGATGCCTCGCTATCAAGGACTGCTTTGCGAAAACCCGCGGGTCCAACTCGAGACTGTGGATGCTGAACTCCGCCACGTTTTTACCTATCGACGCGGGAACCCCCGAGCATAACTGTGAGGAGCTCATGGTGAAATTGACTCGAGCAGGCCGGACCTGACGGACATTCTCCTCCAGAACCCAGAACTGGAAATGTTCACCGACGGAAGCAGTTTCATCCAAGAAGGGCAGTGCAAAGCAGGCTCTGCCATAAGAACAGCTGATGAGATAGCGAAGGCTGAGACTTTGCCACAAGGGTGGTCAGCCCAGCGGGCTGAGCTGCGGGCACTCGCCCAGGCGCTAAGGCACACCGAAGGGAAACGGGTCAGATCTACACTGATTCAAGGTATGCCTTCGCTACTTTACGTGTGCATGGAGCCATTTACAAAGAAAGGGGACTACTGACAGCAGGGGGAAAGGAGATTAAAAACCAAAAAGAAATCCTTCCGCTGTTAGAAGCAGTCTGGAAGCCTTCCCAAGTGGCAGTCATCCATTGTAAAGGACATCAATAAGGAACTGATCCAATCAGCAAAGGAAACTGGTTGTCTGACCAGGCAGCCAAGGAGGCAGAGACCCAACAGATCCCCAGAGTCGGCCCCAAGTCAATCTTTGAGGTCCTCCTGGCACCAGAATTGCCTCCGTCCCCGAGATACACCAAGGAAGATCAACGGGCTGTAAATGAGGAAGGAATAAAAGAAAAAGAGGGCTGATGGAAGCTCCCAGACCAAAGACTCTCCGTCCCCAGCAATATAACAATCCAGCTGGTAAAACACCATGAGACAACTCACTTAGGAAAAACTGCGCCGGAGAGTTGACTGAGCTGCCACCTTCATTCCTCAGTTCCCAACCCTGCATGCCCAGATCAGGGCTAGAAGTGACTGGTGTGCAAAACAACGCCAGCCAAGGATCTGGCTATCAGAATATCAATGGACTTTCACTGTCAACCCTGGACTCCATCACTGACTGGCATTATTGCTGTGCTCTTTGCTACAGGACTAGCTTCAGTCACACCCCAGGACTGGAATTTGGGTCAGAAGCTGCGGTTAGCTGTCTGTTATGTCACTGTAGTGGGAAGCCTCATTCTTATTAGATGTCTCATGATCGAGTCTCCCTACTAACTAAATTGCTCCACAGTATAGCTGACCTACCTTCATGATAGGCTCAGTTGCTATAGTCATGACAACACAAAGATGGGGAGAAAACCTTTTGCTAGCCTTCAGTGATCTGTATGGCAAGGTAAAGGGCCTTCAAAGGACAGGTGAAAATACAGACATGGATAATAAGAGAGGGATTTAAGATCAAGAAAAACATTTAGCATATATACCGTAGCAGAAAGCAAAGACCCAAATACCAGCTCTTGGTACCAAATGGTCTCACTTCCCTATATTCATACATACACAGCTTCCAGAAGGTATCTCTGTGATTTCCTGGACTTTTAAGCCTCTGCTAAGAAAAAACAAGGGACTATCTTACTCTCTCAGTAGAAGTTGACACTATTTGACCCAGAGGAACTATGATTTTTTTTTTAACCATCATTGAAAATTACATTTTCAAATAACATTTTCTAAATATTTTCATTGTAATTGTTAAGAGTTGATGCTTTCTTTTAAAATGCTCTGCCTAAAAACAGATGTGATTTAAAATTGAAATAAATTTTAACAGAATAAGAAAATATCCAACGTATCTTATAAACATGACTATTGCTTCCGTTTATCTCAAGGGCATCAGGTCAGCCTCTCTGATGGGCAGAGGAAGACGCTGAGGAAAAGAGGGCCTCTCTGCTCAAACGTCTCCTTTACCAATAACAGAACAAAAGTGAGTTCCTAACTTTCAGAGCTCAGAATGTTCTAAATCTGTGAGAAACACTGACTTGCCCTTCCACTAATTCTCACATTTGCTAGTCTTTGCTTTTGCACAGGCCCCAGNGGGCCTCTCTGCTCAAACGTCTCCTTTACCAATAACAGAACAAAAGTGAGTTCCTAACTTTCAGAGCTCAGAATGTTCTAAATCTGTGAGAAACACTGACTTGCCCTTCCACTAATTCTCACATTTGCTAGTCTTTGCTTTTGCACAGGCCCCAGGGCTGCTAAAACTGGGCTCCTGGGCTTTCTCTGAATAATACCTGCGGTTGAAATAGAACATGCAAGCGTGCTCCGTCGTGTCTGACTCTTTGCTACCCCACAGACTGTAGCCCGCCAGGCTCCTCTCTCCATAGGATTTCCCAGGCGAGAATGCTGGAGGAGGCTGCCACATCCTCCAGGGGATCTTCCTGATCCAGGGATTGAACCGGCAACTCCTGGATTGGCAGGTGGATTCTTGACCCCTGAGCCACCTGGGAAGCACTGAAATAGAATAAGGACTGCTAACAGCATTCCTGGACCCAGGGGTTAGGGAGGTCTCTAAGCGAGACTCCAGTGCAGGGGAATTCTAGCATAGCACATGAGACAAACCCAGCCACATACGAGGCTGTCCTAAGGAAGTGACAAGAATGGGACGCTCTGGGGTCCCAGATGGAATGCTCAGTTTTCCAAGCTGTAAGGACTGCTAACAGCATTCCTGGACCCAGGGGTTAGGGAGGTCTCTAAGCGAGACTCCAGTGCAGGGGAATTCTAGCATAGCACATGAGACAAACCCAGCCACATACGAGGCTGTCCTAAGGAAGTGACAAGAATGGGACGCTCTGGGGTCCCAGATGGAATGCTCAGTTTTCCAAGCTGCATCTTCTACAGTCATGTTGATGATTTCAAACTGACTTAGCAGTGGGGCTAAGGGAATGGAGAACAATCGACTAAATTCCATGATTTTGAAACTGACTCCAAAAGTCCACGCATACAGCGTCTCCACAATCATGACTGCTTCACAGCTGTGCGCTACTTTAGGTTCTGGAAGATGTTTTTCTGGTTCCTCGGTGAGGAGTCCTCAATGCCAACTTGTGAAGAAGATTCACAGAACTGGGCTTGGATGTTACACACTCTGCTTGGAACAGATGGTATAAAGATCAAAGATGAGCCGAGGAGAGCGTGGAACTTCCTAACTCTCATCCTGTGAGTGCACTCCCTAGAAGAATAATGTATCAAGTGGGTGGACCTAGAATTTAAGATCAAGCTGGTTTGGTTAGGGAGGCTATGCTTTTAAGAGCTGTGCCATTGCATGCCCCGGGGTCAGGCGGGGCAGGGGGTAATCAGAGAATGTGGCTCAGATGGTGTTAAATCATTTACAGCCAACTGGCCAGTCTCTGGAAGGAGGTTCTGAGTATTAGGCTGCTGCTGCTGCTAAGTCACTTCAGTCGTGTCCGACTCTGTGTGACCCCACAGACGGCAGCCCACCAGGCTCCCCCGTCCCTGGGATTCTCCAGGCAAGAACACTGGAGTGGGTTGCCATTTCCTTCTCCNTACAAAAATGTAAATCAGTCAGTTCTCTTCCATATTTAATCATTACTCAAAATTTCCAGCACTTTCTTGAAAATATACTGAGGTTCTGTTTCTTTTTTTCCAATTCCACTTACTACACTTGAACAGACTTTCATTTTCTTGATCTTAATTACTGCAAAGGTCTTGCTACCTAAAGCTCTTCTGTTTCCCTCCCTACCCTCAATTCAATATTCCTAACATTGCCACACTGGGTTCCTAAACAGAGTATTACTTTCATGTTAAACTCCTACTCAAGAAACTATACTGGCTCCCTTTTGTTTAGCAAACTAAGCTCTCAAATAAGAAACCTCTGCTGCAAAGAGGCTTAATAAATACCTTTTGTGTCAGGTGTACTATTTCCTTCCCTATCACAGATCCTTCAGCAGACACCACCAAGGAGTGAAGATTTTCTCAATGATTCTGGCTCAAATCAGTCTCTCTTTCCTCTTATTTTCTAATGCTCAAGTCTCTGGAATAAAGTTACTTTTCATAGTATTTTGTGTTGGTGCATACCTGCTGTATAACCTCAGTTTAAAAACTTAAAACTTTTTGTGCCTTAGTTGCCTTATCTGTGAAATGCTTTCATGGGCTCTCAAGGACTGGGTTAAAGCATTTTATTAGCTATTGTACTATAATTCTTTAATCGTTTCACTTGTTGTGTCTTGTCTCCCAATAAGACCCAGGACGAAGACTTCTTTATACATCTCTCCCAAATCCAATTAACACAAAATTATGTTCAATATACAAAGTATACACCCTATATGTCTGCTTCTGATTTAGTCAAGATCAACTGAAACTGATTCTAAAAAACTTGTAATTCTGACACACGTATCAGGCACTATATTTTGTGTCATGCTGTATAATCACTGTCTTTTCCTTTTAATGTATTTAAACTCTTTACAAGTTTATGTGCTACTTAAAGTTAAGTATATCTTCTTCCCATTAACTACTTCAATACTGCCCATAGTAAGCAAAGGAAGTGACATGAATCAGTGATTTCTTATTGAGTCATTTGACATTAAACTCAACTCATTCTAACTCATTTTGAGCCCATAATTCAGTACTTAGCTCATTTTAGAACTGTAAGGTTAAAAGAATGTTAAATATTCCTCTCTGTATTTAATCAATGTACTTTAATGTAGGAAAATATCCTGTGACTATGCATGTCTCATTAACTCACTGAAAGTATTTCTTTTTTAATTAAAAATACACTAATGGAGGACTTCCTTGGTGGTCTCATGGTTAAAATTCCACACTTCTAACACAGGGAGCATGGGTTTGATCCCTGGTCAGAGAACTAAGATCCCATATGCTACAAAGCATAGCCCAAAACATTAAAAAAAAAAAAAATCCCACTAATGATCAATGTATTTCATATAAATTTTGGAAATAAGGGGCTTCCCACGTGGCACTAGAGGTAAAGAACCCGCCTGCCAATGCAGAAGATATTAAGATACATGGGTTTGATCCTTGGGTCAGGAAGATTCCTTGGAGGAGGGCACAGCAACCCACTGCAGTATTCTTGCCTGGAGAAGCCAAGGGACAGAGAAGCTGGGCAGGCTACAGTCCACGGGGTTGCAAAGAGTCGGACACGACTGAAGCAACTAAGCAAGCACACAATTTTCTGGCTAATTTATTGAATACTCAAATGATAACATTGAAAAAAAAGATAATTCTAATGAACACAGAAAAATATTAATGTGCTTGGAAATCCCAATTTGTGTAACTTGGTAAAAAGGCAAATGAAACAAGATCTGGTGAAACAAAGAAACGTAACATAACCCTTATATAGTTCTTTGATTTCTATTAGAAAAGTATAGTTAATTTAAATAAATATAATTAAACAACTGACCCCATCTACATAAGTTTTTCATTCTTATAAACAAAGCTTTTCCAGAGTATTCTTACTGCTGAAGAGCTCTTAAGCTTTATTAGTAAAAGTACTAAATTATTAGTATTTTAATGTTATTTAGTACAATTATTAAGTTTTCAATGAGGGAAAATACTTTTTTAAAAGTCCTAATGGTATATTATTTAAGTGTGATTAAAAAAAATTTTTTTAAGTAAAGATCTCTCTCCTATATTATTTAAATTTTCTAGCAGAGTAACAGGACACACAAAATTATGTTCCAAAGTTTCTAAAAATATTCACAGAACCACTGTGTAATTCTGAACTAATGATGATGGATTATTTTATACACAAACCTCCACCATAAGGGGATCTTTCCAGTTAAAACAACTAAAGGATTTCATATACAATTTGAGAAGGCTCCATAATATAATTTGTAGGGGGTCATACTTAAGAAAACAGTTCCTGAGAATTTTATATTTATGCAGGTGGAAAACAAAATGATTACAAAATATTAGTATGTATTTCTCCACGAAGCAAGCAAGCAAACAAACAAACAAACAAACTCAAAGCGGCTATCTGGTATAAGTCAGTATAAAGACAGAGAATAACCATCTGACTAGCTGACTTAAAAGAAATATCTTCAGGGTTCAACACAGAACAAATGTTTGATTCTCTCTCAAAAAAACACATAGTATTTTATAAGCAGAAAAAAAACCTATTACTTGAATATTAAAAATTCAAAAATATTTCAAATTACTGATTAAGAATGTATTGTATACATAAAATAATTGTTTTAACAGTAAGACTTTTACTAACAATGCACTGTGCAATAGACATAATTTCATTTCTCCAACTGTAAAGTATTTGTTTCTGAGCATCAAAATCTTCACTGATCTTGAAGAGAGTAGGCACTGATGATATAAATATAATGATCTTTTCCTTCAAATTATTTATTTTTTCCTTTAAAAACCTCTGCCATATTCACTTTATACACTGCACACACACAAAATACACTGGAAAATTATCTTTTCCTCCAAAAATCTCTGCCATATTCACTTTACACATCAAACACACTAAAAATTAGTAATAATCCAAATTTCTAACAACAGGTATATATCATATATAATACAGTGTTTTTAAAAAAAGCCCAACTAGATCTGCATTGTTAACATGAACAAACTTCAAAATAGTCCTGAGTGAAATATGAAAGCTGCAGAGTACATTAAGAATAGGAGATCAATTGTGCAAAGTTTAAAACAAACAAAAGACTACATATTATTTATGGATACATACATATGCAGAAAAGGTATAAAAGCATGTACAGAAATAATACACATCAATTTCAGAATAGTGGTTACCTATAGGGAGGATGGAGAATGGATAGAATGAAATGGGTACAAAGAGAGTTTTAATTCTATCCACAATGTTCAACACTACAAAAAGATTTGAAACAGATATGGTAAAATGTTAACATTGTTAAATTTGGAGGTGTTACACAGACGCTCATTATATTATTCTCTATACTTTTCAATTGTTAAATTTTTCATAATAAAATAGAAAACATTCACAGAATAAAGGAAATGTTGAATCACTGCTGCCATTTCCAGATTAGATAATCAGGCACACTAATACACAACATAGATTTTCTTTTCCCAGATAAGACAATAAATATTAACAGAAAACATTACATAATAAGCAGTGTACACTTTCATAAAGTATCCATTGGTTATTATATTAAAAATATACAACAATTAAAGAACAGGATGTTAAGTGCTTCTACTTCAATGTTTTACCTCTGTATGAGTCAAAGAATCTACTTTCACACCACAAACAGGCTTTCCTTGCTTTAAAGAGTACGCCTATGAATTTTCTTTTATGCCATTTCCTTTAACTGTGATTTAGAATAAAAGGCTTAGTGTACAGTGTATAGAAGATACCTGACTAGCTGCAGTTAAGTAAGACTAATGAATACATTGTATTCTACTAAAAACTAACAGTGGCTCAATTCAAAGATAATAAATTACTGCCAGTAAAAAGCTTGCACTTTTCAGTTTGAAAACTTTTAATCTGCAAGGAAAATACATACAGTATGTAACTTTGTTTACCAAATGTTTTTTTTTCTTGTCAGGAAAGCTTTCCCATTCTTTGTCTGATTAATACTTCCTTGATCACAGATGAAGTCTTTCAAATTAAAGATAAACAACTACTTGCCTGCTGTTTTTGATATGCAGTGTTTGGATTTATCTTTGATTCCAAGAGTAGTGATCCTGAAAGTTAAAAAAAATAATATTTATAAGTTTCAACTTATAAAACCCTGAATAAAACATCAGAATACACATTAAAAAAACAACTTTTTTCTTCCCCCGGAAAGACATCTGAAGTCATCAAATTTACTCCAGTTTACATTTTTCTCTCAAGATCTGGACTTTGCATTAGAACGTATCATTCTATCCCCACAATACTCTTAAGGGAAAAAAAATCCATCTAAGACCAACATTCAGACCAAGAATATACAGAGACTAGATGACTTATAGTTTTATTGAAAGGAAAATTTTTAAGGTCTAAATGACCACCTGAAACCAAATTCTTTTTAACAAAGTTATTTTTATTGCATTTCCAGTTTAACAAATAAAACAAATTACAAAGTACCATAACAGGGACCTAAATACTTTGCACACAAATTACAAAACTGCATTTATCCTTTTCTCTTTAAGAACAAAAGGCCACCTAATGTAAAAATAAATGTCTATGATTACTTAAAAAAAAAAAAAGGTGCAAGAGTACAAAATGTGTCGAAAATAAACCGAAGACTATTATTCTTTTATCTGCACGTTATCAGCTGCTCAAATCCAGCGGTCAGATTACAGTGAGGAAGGTGTCTTCATTAAGGCTATACATTTCATCATTTAANAAAAAAAAAAAAGGTGCAAGAGTACAAAATGTGTCGAAAATAAACCGAAGACTATTATTCTTTTATCTGCACGTTATCAGCTGCTCAAATCCAGCGGTCAGATTACAGTGAGGAAGGTGTCTTCATTAAGGCTATACATTTCATCATTTAAAAATATTTCACATTAGACTCGTACAATAAATCAAGGAATAGAAGTTTACAGTCTGGTCTGCTGTCCTAACTTGTTTAAGTTGGAAAGTATTCACTAGTTCACAGCACCCTCTACAAAGATAGCCTGGAGGGATCCCAGTCTGAATATGTATGTGCTTGTGAGTGCATGTATCGTGGCAACAATCTGCAATAACCCTAGGAAAAAGGCGTCTTTTGGTTTTTCCCAGCACCTGTCTACTGTGGCAACCGGAGCTTGTTAATAAAATCAGTTTTAAAAAAAAGAGTAAAGTTTCACTAAATTTTTTGTACCAGAGATATAATGTGTAAGAAAATAAAGGGGGACGGGGAGGGTCAGAAGGAGAGCACTAAATTGTTTTTCATTACTCCCTCCCTTCCCTCCCACACTCTCCCCGCTTCTTTAAGAGGCCAGAGTGCACAGAAAGGGCTCAAGTGTTTTAATAAGGCTAGCAAAGAGGAGGAACAGAGACTCGGCGTCCAACTGAGGGTCAATCCCGACAAAGTAGTTTGTTTTTACCTTACTGAAGTGAAGACACAAAACCAATGCGCTGTTCCAAGTGGCTGGCAGTAACAGTACTCAGCTCAGGGCCTAAACCCCAGGCTGTGCCCAAACCGGAGGCATTGTCCCCTATGCTACGGTTCCAATAACCTTACCGTCGGACTCTGCCCGAACCAGCAGCGACATTCCTTTGAGCTCCTCCACATAGGTAGAGGAGACGTGCCCGGTGCCTCGGTCGTCCCATTGCCGGTCTTCGTTCAAGGTATAGACCTTCACTCGCCGCCGCGTATCCGACATGGTGACTGCTGTCCCCACTGTTCCAGCCGCCGCCTCCTTACTCACCTCCTTTACGCCCCTCACTCTTGAGAGACGGTAGCGGCGGCGGCGGCAGCGGCGGCGGCGGCTCCGGAGAGGCCCGAGTTCACCATGGCTCCCAGGTTCAGCCGCGGGAAAGGGCAACAGAAGCCACTGAGACCTTGCCGCACAGATTCCCAGTTACCTCTCACTTCACCCCCGAACGCACCCACCCTCCCCACCCTTTACCCCCCAGAGCTCGCTCGCTCTCCCGCCGCCGCCGCCGCCGCCGCCGCCGCCGCCGCCGCGGTAACTACTAAAGACCCGCCATCTTGTAACCCGATTCTCTCTGCCTTTCTCTTCCTCCTCCAGCAGGTTCGCACGGGCTGTCCTAGCAGGGGCTACGGCGGCCGACGAGTCCAACATGTGACGCCTCCGTTTCTGCACGCGCTACCCTGGTCGGCTGTGCTCAGTATTCTCGCGAGGAGGGGTAGTGGAGTGAGGTGGGTGGGTCTAAGTGCGACTTCCTCCTCTCTCGGCCCCGCCTGCAGGCGTGGGCTCTCGCCAGGTGGGCGGTTCTCGCGAGCTCCGGGTCTTCGCTGGTGCCGCGAGACTCTCCTCTGCACTGGGGGCGTGAGCGGAGTTGTGGTTTCGGCTTCGTGCGGTTTGTTGGGGCTGCGCCCGGCGTGTGAGGAGCCGTGGAATCCAGCTCTGTGGAAAAAACGGAGGAAGTCTGGGAGGTACGCATCTTTGGACGGGACTCACCCTGAGCAGAAGGGAAGGAAATGTGCTCGCACTCCATAATGGAAGCTCGCCCTTTCAGCCTGTGAGAGAAAAATAGTTTAAACCTCTTTCTGTGAAGACGTTAGCCCTTTACTGCGACTCGAAACCCACTAAAACTCGCTAAGGAGTTTGCTAGTTAAGCATCTCCTCAGGATGTTCTGTGGATATCCAGGAGATTATAACATCGTACAAAAGTTCATTGGCAATTTATTTCTCGTTCAGGCGTTATTTCTCGTCAGGGTTTTGGTGGCTGGCATACTTTCTGCTTCTTGAAAACAGTGTCCTTCCTGCGTTGGTAACCTCGGAACATAAGTCGTCCAGATAAGTTTAGGCAAGTGGCGGGGAACTACCTTCCTAACACATCTAAGAGCACTGTTTCCATATCTTTGAGTGTCTCCTGCTGGCATTTCTAGCGTTCTCTCTCGGGAGGTCTTCCGCACTGAATAAGCGAGGGAGCAGTTCTCTGGACGTTCACGTCGGTTGTCACACATCACATTCATTGTCAGACACTGCGCGGTATTGTTTGTCAGTCGCTGTTCGTTCTTGGTAGATTCTTTTTGTTCGTTTTTAAAGACAGTTTCAGTTTGTTCTGCCGCCAGCTCTTGACAACCCTTTAGTCTGAAGGGTGAAAATCAAGCGAGATCGACAGGTTTTACCCTGCGGCGCATCTTGGGAGTTGTAGTCATTCCTTACCAATGGTGTTGTCAAAACGTGCTTCTCTTTTGACCAAATCTTGTGCGTAAACCCAGCGTACGAACTGACACGTGACATGCTTACACAGAGTAGGCTCCTGATGAAAAATAAATTCTCATTTCAAAGTCTGGCTACATAGGGTTTTCTTTTAATCTAAAGAGAACCTAAGAAAACACACTTGAATTTAAGTAGTTATATATGTTGGGGATTTCCTAGGTGGTTTCTTGTTTGACCACTTCCAACTTGCCTTGATTCATGGACCTGACATTCCAGGTTCCTATGCAATATTGTATTTTACAGCATCGGATCTTGCTTCTACACTAGACAAGGACTGCTAACAGCATTCCTGGACCCAGGGGTTAGGGAGGTCTCTAAGCGAGACTGCAGTGCAGGGGAATTCTAGCATATCACATGAGACAAACCCAGCCACATACGAGGCTGTCCTACGGAAGTGACGAGAATGGGACGCTCTGGGGTCCCAGATGGAATGCTCAGTTTTCCAAGCTCCATCTTCTACAGTCATGTTGATGATTTCAAACTGACTTAGCAGTGGGGCTAAGGGAATGGAGAACAATCGACTAAATTCCACGATTTTGAAACTGACTCTCCAAAAGTCCATGCATACAGCGTCTCTACAATCACGACTGCTTCACAGCTGTGTGCTACTTTAGGTTCTGGAAGATGTTTTTCTGGTTCCTCGGTGAGGAGTCCTCAATGCCAACTTGTGAAGAAGATTCACAGAATTGGGCTTGGATGTTACACACTCTGCTTGGAACAGATGGTATAAAGATCAAAGATGAGCCGAGGAGAAAGTGGAACTTCCTAACTCTCATCCCGTGAGTGCACTCCCTAGAAGAATAATGTATCAAGTAGGTGGACCTAGAATTTAAGATCAAGCTGGTTTGGTTAGGGAGACTATGCTTTTAAGAGCTGTGCCATTGCATGCCCTGGGGTCGAGGGGAGCAGGGGGTAATCAGAGAATGTGGCTCAGATGGTGTTAAATCATTTACAGCCAACTAGCCAGTCTCTGGAAGGAGGTTCTGAGTATTAGGCTGCTGCTGCTGCTAAGTTGCTTCAGTCAGGTCCGACTCTGTGCGACCCCACAGACGGCAGCCCACCAGGCTCCCCCGTCCCTGGGATTCTCCAGGCAAGAACACTGGAGTGGGTTGCCATTTCCTTCTCCAGCGCATGAAAGTGAAAAGTGAAAGTGAAGTCGCTCAGTAGTGTCTGACTCTTAGCGACCCCATGGACTACAGCCTACCAGGCTCCTCCGTCCATGGGATTTTCCGGGCAAGAGTACTGGAGTGGGGTGCCATTGCCTTCTCCTCTGAGTATTAGGAACAAGGCTTTTTTTCCATTCTCTCTCTCTAGCCCAACACACACACACTAGGTACCATTACCAACCTCTTCAGTGTTTCATCAGTGACTTTAAGGAAAACAGAGAAAACTACTTTGTTTTTTCAGATGACACAAAACAGAAGGGATGTGTGAAAGTGAAAGTGAAGTTGCTCAGTCGTGTCTGGACTCTTTGTGACCCCATGGACTGTAGCCTACCGGCTCCTCTGTCCATGGGATTTTCTGGGCAGATACTGGAGTGGATTGCCATTTCCTTCTCCAAAAGGGATGTGTAAGATTCTTTTTTTTTAAAATGATTTATCTCTTTATTTATTCATTTTCGGTTGTGCTGGGTGTTCGCTGCTGCTGCACGCGGGCGTGCTCTTATTGCCGGCGAGTGGGGGCTTCTCTCCAGTGGCAGGGGGCAGGCTTCCCATTCTGGCGGCTTGCCTTGTCGAGGAGTACGAGCTCTAAGCTCAAAGGCTCACTAGTTGCGGTCTGACGGCTCTAGAGCGCAGGCTCAATAGTTGTGGCACATGGGCTTAACTGGTCCACAACACCTGGAATCTTCCCAGACCCGGGACTGAACCCGCGGTTCCTGCACCAGCAGGCAGACTGTTTACCACAGAGCCACCAGGGAAGCCTTGGCCATGTCATATTCTGATGGCCGAGCCAGGGTTAAAAAAATATTTAAAATAAGAACAAGTAGGAACAACGGGGTGAGATATAAGTCAAGGCCCAAGAAGGGCATGCTGATGACCAGAGCTGTAAAACATGGAATAGACAGCTTTAGGAGGCTCCATCAGAGGGGCTGCACCGCGTCTGGCCTGCAGAAAGAACAAGGATCACATTCTGTCTCCACAGGCACAAGGGTTGTGCACAGGGAACATCTGATATAATGCTACAACAGTCTGGGCCACAAGATGAGGTCACCTGTTTCCATCTACCTGTGTTTGCATTTGGCCATAAGGATAAACTACAGGGCAGATGGGAGAAGTGAGTTGACAGGGGATATATATGAAAGTGGGTAGAGAAGGTATGGATGAAAGTTTTCCTCCTCTATTTTCTAACTAAAGTATATATCAAAGTTATTCTGCAGGGAACATGTGCAATCAATGGCTAATGTCAGAATACCTTCTGGTATCAACATAAGCAAAATATCTGCATGCATGTGGGGGGGGGCGGTGTGTGTGCTGTGTCTGTGTATACACACACACAGACATACACACATACAGTTTCTTTCCTCCATCATGCCTTATGCCTTACCTATATAGTCAAAACTATGGTTTATCCAGTAGTCATGTATGGCTGTGAGAGTTGGACTATAAAGAAAGCTGAGTGCTGAAGAATGGATGCTTTTGAACTGTGGTGCTGGAGAAGACTCTTGAGAGTCCCTTGGACTGCAAGGAGATCCAACCAGCCCATCCTAAAGGAGATCAGTCCTGGGTGTTCATTGGAAGGACTGATGTTGAAGCTGAAACTCCAATACTTTGGCCACCTGATGCGAAGAGCCGACTCATTTGAAAAGACCCTGATGCTGGGAAAGACTGAGGGCAGGAGGAGAAGGGGACGACAGAGGATGAGATGGCTGGATGGCATCACCGACTCGATGGAGGTGAGTTTGGGTAAAGTCCGGGAGTTGGTGATGGACAGGGAGGCCTGGAGGTTGCAAAGGAATCATGACTTAGCCACTGAAAAGCAACAACAAAAGTGCCACTGGATAAGGGGTTAGTGTGTTAAGACGGTTCATTTCTGGCAGTGGCCACTGAGATGGGAGTTGAATGTGGGATCAGAAAAGCTGCTTTAACATGCTGTGTGATTCCAGGTCAGAGCCACAGACTGCCGGGAGCATCTGCAGATCAGGAAGCTTTACCTACGACTGGCCAGCAGAGGGAGCAGCTGGACCGCGGAAATGTGAGGAGAAGGGGACGACAGAGGATGAGATGGCTGGATGGCATCACCGACTCGATGGACATGGGTTTGGGCAGACTCGGGATTTGGTGATGGACAGGGAAGCCTGGCATGCGGCGGTTCATGGGGTCACAAAGAGTCAGACATGACTGAGCAACTGAACTGAATTGAAAGGGCTTCCCTGGTGGCTCAGATGGTAAAGAATCCACCTGCAATGCAGGAGACCCAGGTTCTATCTCTGGGTCAGAAAGATCATGGAGAAGGGAATGGCTTCCCACTCTAGTATTCTTGCCTGGAGAATTCCATGGACTGAGGAGCCTAGTGGGCTACAGTCCAGACAGTCACAAAGGGTCGGACACAGCTAAGTAACTTAGCATGCATGCAGCATAAATAAGATTATGCAGTATTTGTCTTTCTGTACCTGGCTTGTTTCATTTAGCACAATGTCCTCTATACCTCTCAGTGTAGACATCCGATCTATTCTGGTGCTATCTAAACATGATTCTCTGTGATATGGATTGGTTTTTCCAGGCCTGCTAAACTGTAGGAGCTTTAAAAGTCAGCAAACTTCTCCTCTGGTCAGCTGCCACCCTTGCACTTGATATGCTCCCATGGCTTTTGCCAAAGGAGCCTTTCACTAAAACAAATCCCTTAGTCAGAGGTAGAATTGTTGTTGTTTAGTTGCTAAGTCATGTCTGACTTTTAGGATGCTTCTCCTCAAAGGTATAAGGTGCACATCAAATCATTAGGCAAGGTTTTCATTATGGTCTAAGGTGTGTTTCTTTAAATAAAGCTTAATTCTTACAAATTCTTTAGTCTTAATCTATTTATTTTAATGGCAAATGAAATTCTACCAGGTTTTCTTATGGATGGAACCCTTTCTGAATTATTCTAGACAGGAATTAGAATTGAAGGTCAAAGAATATAGATTGAACACAGATGAACCTAGAACCTATTATACAAAGAATCAGAAAGAGAAAAAGAAAAATGGTACTGATGAATCTATTTGCAGGGTAGGAATAGACGTGCAGATATAGAGAATGGACTTGTGGCCACAGCAGGGGAAGGAGAGGGTGGGACAAATTGAGAGAGTGGCATTGAAATAGACACATTGCCGTGTGAAAAATATATAGATGGTGGAAAATTGCTGTAAAACACAGGGGGCTCAGCCTGGTATTCTGTGATGACCTAGATAGATGGATGGCTTAGGGGCAGTGGGTGAGAGGAAGGCTCAAAAGGGAGGGGTTATATGTATACTTATGGTTGATTCATGTTGTTATACCACAGAAACCAACACAACATTGTAAAGCAATTATCCTCCAATTAAAAATAAATTATATATATACAAGAACACAGACTGTCTCTTATTTGCATCTGGCTCCTTATTCAGTGATGCAGTGTAACTCATCACTCAGTGAATCTGGGGAAGGTTGTGGGGATGGGGCTGGTCGCAAAGAGTCGGACGCGACTGAGCAACTTCCCTTTCACTTTTCACTTTCATGCATTGGAGAAGGAAATGGCACCCACTCCAGTGTTCTTGCCTAGAGAATCCGAGGGACAGGGGAGCCTAATGGGCTGCCGTCTATGGGGTCACACAGAGTTGGACATGACTGAAGTGTTAGCAGCAGCAGCAGCAGCAGGCTAGGTACGTGGAATTTTCCAAACCTCCCCAGTGATTCTAATGTTACAGCAATGGCTCAGCTTGCTGACCGGCCTTCATCAAACTAGGCCATCTCTCTGAGGCTCTCCATTCAGTCAGACAGTATATAGGTTTTTTTTTTTTTCCTTTTAAGTCTTCAGCCTCAATACAGAGGGTTACAAAAGATTTTCATTAGATGAATGAACAAAACAAGCAGTTGGCTCTTTATTAGAGAAATCAGAAGTTAACTTGCAGCTAAATTTGAGACTACTCCAGAAAGCGCTTTCAGAAACTGGAAAATTCTATAAAGGAGCTCATTTACAATATGTTTTCCTCCATCGAAAATTTTTCTATTTTTTTCTCTCTCTTTTCTCCTGCTATTCTGATTTCCCGTCACTCTAGCCCTGGTGCGCTCATCGATTTCACTCTCATCTCAAGGCTTCTCTCTTCTTTTCACTGACTGATGATATTGTGACAGGGATCTGACAGGGCTTCAGAATGTCAGCCCCCTGCTGTGGGAGCCACAGGGACATGGATGCGATGCTCAAGAGCCGGAGGGTGGAGGCTGCTGAGGCTGGAGTGGGCAATATTGCCAAGCAAATGCAGCAGAATGAGGCTGACTGCCTGAGGTAGCAGCACAAAAAAAAAAAAAAAAAGAGAGAGAGAGAGAGAGAAAAGAAGAATCCAGAGAGAGGCACCTGGAGGCAAGAACACTAGATGCCACAGCTAAAGGGGCCCCCAGACTAGCAGCATCACCTGCAGAAGAAAGCCCAGTCCTTGCTCCTGACCTAATGAGTCGGAATCTGGAGCTCAACACGAACCCTGGGTGCTTCCAACCTAGGTGTTAGCTGTGCCGCTTTGAAAGAAGTTCTTCTGAATTTTGGTTGAAAAACTGAATTTTTCAACAACAACAACAAAAAAAAACAAAATGCAAGCATCAGGCAGGAAGGTATCATCCCAGATACACCTTCACGTCCAGTTCCCGTGGAAGATTACTTGTTCAGACAGCATTCAGAAAAGAGAGATGGGCACCTCCCATCAGGAGCTCGTGCAGATGACAAAAACTCCATGGAGCGTGGCTCAGCGTTCTGTACGTCAGAGCTCGCCCACCAACACGGCTTTCCTGTCCTTACTTTAATAGTCTTATACCCTAGGTGTCTCTTACAGCACGAGGCTTCAAATTACCTCTCAAAACTGGCAGGATGTGAAGAACAATGATAATGAAAGGAACACTCCATTCATCCACTGATGTTCTTTACTTGGTCTGCAAACTTGAGGCCAATTAAAATCCGATGGCAGATAAATGTGTCATATATGACATAAAACACATGCCTAGATGGATTGTCAACTTCTTGCATGAGAGTAGCTTTCCTAGTTACTGAGCATGGACTCTGTGCAAGCAGTGTGCTGATTACTGGGAGACAGAAAAATGTGTAACTACATTTTCCTCTTGAAAATGCAGTATTTTAAATATTCATTGTTATTACATTCACATTAAAATGGACAAGGCCGTTGAACCGATTCATAACACTAGGAAACTCTGACATCCTTGAGAGTCTTTTAGAAAACAATATAATTTTCAAAAACATCTTAGTGTGACCGTATTAGTTTCCTGTGGATGCTCTAACAAATAATCACAGAGTAGGTGGCTGCAAGCGACAGACATTTAATTCTCTTGAGGTTCTGGAGTCAAAAGTCAGAATCACCGGGCTGAAGTCAAGATGGCAGCAGGGTGACCCTCCTTCTGGAGATTCCTGGGAAGAATTCTTCTCTTGCCTGACCCGGCTTCTGGTGGCTAAGGGCATTTTCCACTCTGATTTCTGCCTCAGTCTTCACATTGCCTTCTCTTCTGTATCAAATCTCCTTCTGGCTCTCTCTTAGAAGGACTGCTGACTGCACTGAGGCCCCTCCTGGATAACCCAGGACAATCTCCCCATTCCAAGATCCTTAATCCCATCTGCAAAACTCCGTTTTCTAAATAAGGTATAGTTACAGGTCTGGGGATTGGGGGCTCACGTCCTTTGTTTTCGCTAAGTAGCCTACCTCAGAGTAGAATGACCGTTTACCAAGTACTATTTCTAAAGATACTCAGACTGGGTCTTTCCACATATACAACATGAAGGAATCACAAAAGCTATGGAACGATGCCTACTCGCAGCAACAACTTCACATAAGCTGCCTGATTGTTTGCAACGTCACATCTATTCTTTCATACGAGCTGTGATCAGCCCAATAAAATAGGGCGTTACGGGCAACTCTGCAGGTGAGAACACTGCAAATCAAGGCGCCTGCCTCAGTGTCCCTGAAGAGAGGAACAGAGCCAGGACACAACCTGGATTTGGGTCCGGGGACCTTCTGACGTCACTCGGACGCCAGGGCAAGACTGTTCACAGGACTGTTAATTCCCCCCAGTTGACCCCTAAAGCTCCTTACACACGCGAGACCAGCAAAGACTGAAGCCAGGCGACCTCTCCAGCCACGTGGCCCCGTTCCTCCCAGCGGCGCAGTCCGTGCCTCAGCGGACCTACCGGACATACTGAGACGGGTCTCAAAGTCAAGGAGAGATGCTCTCATAGCCGTGCTCAGCCGCTTCAGTCCTCTCTGACTCTGCGACCCCACGGGCTGCAGCCCGCCAGGCTCCTCCGTCCACGGGATTCTCCAGGCAAGAAGACTGGACTGGGCTGCCAGGCCCTCCTCCGGGGGACCTTCCCCACCCAGGGATGGAACTCGTTTCTCTTACATCTCCTGCCCTGGCAGGCAGGTTCTTCACCACTAGCGCCACCATAGCTATTTACTGAGAAAACTCATTTTGTCATTTATTCTTACGCAACCCTGAGGATTGGAATGAAGTGCTTATCCCTCAAAACCAAAAGAAAAATAACCTGTTATTTTTTTTCTTTCTTTGGACCCAATGAACAGATTTTTGTTTAGATTAATATAATAAGCACCCATGAGTTCATCACCCCAGACAAGAGCTAGAATATTTAACAACAGCTACATCTAATCCTCAGGATTCCATGTGATCATCCAGCCTCCCCACACCCACTGGCTATAAGCTTCATCTTGAAGCATGTTCATCACTCTGCCATTCTTTGAAATGTAGTTTTATTGTCCCTATAAAGGTCATAAAATATTTTTAATTATTTAAAAATTTCGAAACATAATATGTGAATACATGCATGCTCAATCATGTCTAACACTTTGGGACCCTGTGGACTATAGCCTCCAGGCGCCTCTGTCCATGGGATTTTTCAGGTAAGGACACTGGAGTGGGTTGCCATTTCCTTCTCCAGGGGATCTTCCCAACCCAGGGATCGATCTGCATCTCCTACACTGCAGGCATATTTTTTACCACTGAGTCACTAGGGAAGCCCCATAGAGGATACAGAACTGTAGCTAATCTTTTGTGATTTTTTTTCACTTCATATTATATTGCTAAGACTCATCCAAACCCTTGTGCGATGGATGAATCCTATCATGTGAATGGAATATTATCCATCCATGCTCTTACTGACAGGTATTTGTGTTGTTATAAGTTTCTGTACAGTATTGGGGAACGAAAACCGCATGATGTACAAATAGCAAGTTGAAAGCTCAGCAGAGTTCTTATTACCCTTCCACTGCTGTAAAATTCCATAATACAAAAAATAAAATATTGGCATCTAAGATGGAGTTGCATTCTAACAGTTTGAGAACTGTTTGGGATTCACAATATATTTCCCCAAAGAAACAATTCTCTCCCCTGGGTGTTGCACAAAAGCCTGTTGAATTTATAACAAACCAAAAAGTGCCATGGAGCCAAACCACTCTGTACAATAGGGCTTCTGATCAAGATGGAGCTGTGTGGAAATCACAGTGGTTTCTATGGAGGTGGCTAGGGAGCAGGGCAGGGCTCCTGTCCCCAAGACTCCCCATGCTGAGGTGGGGGGCGGAGAGTCCAGCCCAGGGGAGGGAGACCAGGCTGGCCCGAGGCTTCCAAGTCCATGGAGAGGCTGGGATGCAGACTGAAGCCAAGGAGAGGCAAGTGACTTGGAAGAAATGACAAGCACTCTAGCAGAAAGGGTGAGGGGTTGCCAGAAAGTGAATTGTTTTCTCTGCGTTGGTTAGCACCAGTTAATGGGGAGCACTGGATCAGTGGTAAAGAATCCGCCTGCAATGCAGGAGACAGACGCAGGAGACTCGGGTTCGATCTCTGGGTAGGGAAGATCCTCTGGAGGAGGACACAGCAACCCACTCCAGTATTCCTGCCTGGAGAATCCCATGGACAGAGGAGCCTGGCAGCCTACAGTCCGTGAGTCGCAAACAGACGCGACTGAACGCCCAAGCACATGTGCGTGCACAATGGGGGGCAAAACAATAGTGGAGAGGGGCTCGGGGGGCTGCCCTTGAGGTGTCTCCACCGGGTGACAGGCTTGGGTTTCCTTCCTGTCCTCGCAGCCTGTGTATGTCTTCATTCACAGAGGTACCTATTGGCACTGAGGATGGGGTTTTGGAGAGGTGGAACTGGAGGAGCTCCTGGAAGAAGGGGCAAATATGGAAAGGAGGTGGCCCTCCCCTGTGCTGTGTCTGCGTTGGTGGGGGCGGGGAGGGGCGCAGGAGGAGAAGGGAGAAGAGCATGGCCTCAGCAGCTGTGCAGAGAGTGAGGGCTGAGCCTGTATCCCGAATATATAGGTCAGGGCTGCCTATCAAAAGGAAATCCAGACATTCACCTGTGCTAAAAAAGGAAGCGGTTATTTTTAGAGCTTTGAATGGGGTATGCAGGAATGTGTCAGTTACAACTAAACCTCTGGTAAGTTTACCCATATAAAGGCTGTTAAGAAATTGAGGTCAAAATAGTTCTGTTCTATAGTATGTACTACATTTGCAATATTGTATTATAGTTTTGGCAGCCGTGTATATAGTATTCAGATATATGTGGTTACAACATCAACATATATGTTATTAAATAGTATTCATTTTTTCGGGGCTTCCCTGGTGGCTCAGGGGTAAAGAATCTGCCTGTCAATGCAGGAGATGGGGGTTTGATCCCTGGGTTGAGAAGATTCCTTCGAGAAGGAAATGGCAACCCACTCCAGTATTCTTGCCTGGAGAATCCCCTTGGACAGACGAACCTGGTGGGCCATAGTTCATGGGGTCACAAAGAGTCAGACACAACTTAGTGACTAAATATAAATATTTATTTATTCATAAAAGGTTATTGTGAACTTGTTATTGCCAAGGACTGTGCTAGAAGCTGGGATGGAAAAGGTAGTCCTTGACAAACGTGATCTTCATGATAAACTCCAGGTCCTCCAGGGACCTGCTCCTTCCTGGTCAAGACTATATTCCCAGTTTCAACACAACACTCTCTTGGCAATTGACATGAAATATCACAGACTTTCCACCTACAAATGGATTACTTATTCCTAAACAAGTCAAGAACTGGTATTTAGAATACCAATGTTAAAATTTAGTTTTCATAATCTAAAACTAGTAAATTACTCAGAGTTGAAAATGAGGTATTCGATCAGGAAGTATGGCAGCCACTGAAATTCTGACAACTTTGGACATTCCTGACAACCACTGGCCCATCAAGAGAGTTGGAATTCTGCCATTCTCTGGACAACACTGAGCTAAAGGTTCATCGGTGTTACAGTGAGTTCGTTATAACTTTTCAATTTGCTGTTATCCTTAATTCTAAATTCTAATCTGGTATTAATTTACCTTCATTAGTATCAGATTGTCATGCACTTATCTTGTTAACTCCACATTATATTTTAATGCATTTCTGCACCAAATGCATATGTGGCCAATTTCCAATAACTAGAAATCACGACAGTTGTGCATTGTGAGTTATAAACGAATCAGCTAAGAGACTAATGCCAAAGCAGATATATACCTAATGCTTCTTTACCCCTTAATCTGTGTTTTTCATATACTCGTTGCTATGGACTGAATCTGTGTCCCCCAAAACTCAGATGTTGAAACGGTAACCCGTCATGTGATGGTATTTGGAGGCAGTCTTTGGGAGACAATTAGGACTATGTTAGGTCAAGAGGATGAGGCCTTCATGATGGATTAAGGTCCTTATAAAGAGAGGAGACCAGCCAGGATTGCTCTGCGTGCACAGGCCAAGGAAGGCCACGCAAAGACATCAACAGGGCCCTCAGCAAGACCTGGCCGTCCTGGCATCCTGATCCAGGGCCTCCAGCCTCCAGCACTGAGAAAGAAGCATCGTTACATAGGTCCACCAGTCTATGGTATGCTGTCATAGCAGTTGGTAGTGACTAAGAAACTCATACTGGACGTCCCTGGCAGTGCGGTGGATAACAATTCACCTGCCAAGGCAGGAAACCCAGGTTCGATCCCTGATCTGGAAGATCCCACATGCCGTGGAGCAACCAAGCCCAAGAGGCCCAACCACCGAGCCTGTCTGCTGCAACCGCTGAAGCCGTCGAGGCCTAGAACCCATGCTCCGCATCAGAGGAGGCGCCACGGTGAGGAGCCTACACCTGCAACAGAGAGCGGCCCACTGCTGCAACTAGAGAAGGCCCCTCGAAGCAAGGGAGACCCGGCACCCCCAGAAACAAAGGCTTTACAGTTCGTTCAGGGCTTCCCGGGGAGCCCAGTGGGTAAAGAATCTGCCTGCAGTGCAGGAGACCCTGGCTCAGTTCCTGGGTCAGGAAGATCCTCTAGAGAAGGGACAGGCTGCCCACTCCAGTATTCATGGGCTTCCCTCGTGACTCAGATAGTCAAGAATCTGCCTGCAATGCGGGAGGCCTGGGTTCTATCCCTGGGTCGGGAAGATGCCCTGGAGGAGGGCATGGCAACCGACTCCAGGAGTCTTGCCTGGAGAATGCCCACGGACAGAGGAGCCTGGCAGGCTACAGTCCAAGGGGTCGCAAAGGATCTGATGCGACTGAGCGACTAGGCACAGCCTTGGGCTTCCCAGGTGGCGCTAGTGTTAAAGAATCCACCTGCCAATACAGGAGACGCAAGAGATGTGGGTTTGATCCCTGGGTTGGAAAAATCCCCTGGAGTAGGGGAAGGCAACCCATTCCAGTATTCATGCCTGGAGAATCCCATGGACAGAGGAGCCTGGCAGGCTGTGGTCCATGGGGTTGCAAAGAGTCAGACACGACTGAGTGAATGAGCAGCGTTCGTTAAAAAAAAAAAAAAAAAAAGACACGGGAACTTAGAGTTATCTCCACAGTTAGATAGAAAAGGGTGAGGCTGGTAGGCCAATGAGATGTTCTGCCTGTCTAAATGTACCAAGCAAAAGAAAGTGAGCGCCCATCCTAGGGGAGGTTCAGGTGAGACATGCACAAACTCTGTTCATCTTGCATCACACCAGTCTGGAGAGAGACTTTACAGTGTTCAAAGGGCTTGGGGGGAGGGAGGGGGAGTTCAGCATCTTTGACTATGAAGAGTGACATAATGAAAAAAAAGCCCTAAATGGGGATCTCTGATTTACACAAAGACATACCGATGGTGTCTGAGATAGGTCGAGTGACTTACTATCACCGCCCAGCCCAGGGTGACAGGTATGGGGAGGGGAGAGGGATGGTCTCCGAACTCTAACAGGCTCCCTGCCATTCAATTATCCTGTAAAAATAATTTAAACTCGTGATGACCTCTGACGATGAATTTTATTCTCATCTGAAGGATAAAAGGGGGGTTAAAGATACCCAGATAAATGAGGTGTTGGCCAGGAATGGCATCTCTTTCTATTCCCCAGCATACTTCTCCAAGACCATCCTGTTTTGTTATTTCTTGAGAAGCTGTTTTCACCCTGGATGATCAATACATCATAAAATATTACTGGCATGGTTTATCATTTTCAGTAAAGGATAAAGTTTCCCCCAAGTTCAGAATCTCCATGTCAACACGCGTGGCCTCGTCACATGGCGGAAGCTGTCAGTAGAAGCTTTAGCTCCCCTTTCTCAAGAAGGCACCTTCTAATCATCTCCCCGTTGGGTCCCATTCTCCAGCTGAAGGTTATAGGGGACAAAGGACAGCTTTACAAGACTGCCTGTCAACAAAAGGGGCAAAGGACCAGTCCACACAAGGCACAAAGCATCCTAATGACCCCGGTCACTAAAAAGGCAGAAGATTTACTTCTTCCAAAGAGCGCTCCTAGACTTTCCAACACTCAGTCACCTCTGTTTCTTATGATGAAAACAGGCTCCCCCTGCAACAAGCTGAGGAACAGCAGTTGAGGGTGGCTAGGCTTTTTTTTTCAACTTTTGGTACTGGAGTATAACTGATTACCAATGTTGAGACAGTTTCAGGTGAACAGTGAAGGGACCTGACCATCCATATACATGTATCCACTTCCCCCAAACTCCCCTCCCATCGGGCAGCCATGTAACACTGAGCAGAGGTCCCTGTGCTATTCAGTAGCTCATCGTTAGTTTGGATAGGCATTTTTGAAAGATAAAAAATGAGAATTCTGGCCAACGGCACTGCTGTCTAAGAGTCCAAGGGACTCATTCTTTTGGTATAAGTGAAACTGAATTAAAAACAGAAGGAAACACTCACTGCTGCTCTAAATTTCCTACCTTGCTTTAGAGACAGCGCGCAAGCAGTTGGCTCAGTCTCACTTGCACAAGATTGCCCTCAGTGGATACATTTTCAGACTGCACTGTAATTTATAAAACGTTTGTGCCTTTCTTTCTCCTACAAGCATTATCAAAAGGGGCAGCAGGCACATGATAGAGGTCACCTACAGTCCCTTAGAGCATCGGACTTGAGTCCAAGTACAATCACCATCATTTTCAGCACTTTCTCGTTCCACGGACCATGCTCACATAAGTGCAGTAAAACTCACTATCCTCTACCAGCTTATGCACTGAGGAAACCTTAAACCACCTCCTGCTGGAACTGAAAAGCTAGGTTTCCCCAAGATGCCTCTGAAAATCTTTTCCATCTTTAGACCATCCCCTGAAAGAAACCAATCTCCCTGAAAGAAACCAATCTCTTCCTTAATTGGCTCTTCTGTCACTGATTTCAGAGTTAAAAGATCCAAACAGTGCCAAGAAATTCAGTTTTGTTATGGCATGTTCATAACATAAAACAGACTTGGATTCTCTCATTCACATGTCCTATGAGAATTTCTACTACTGGATTAGAAACAAGCACTTTGTAAATACTCAGACCCAACCAAGACCTCGCTTTTTCTTGAATTTATTATGCATTTTATTATAAATTAATATATTTTACTCACAGTTAAACAGGAAGGCATATATATAATTAACGAAATCACTCACAAATAGCACCATTAACATTTTCTTTTGTCTTTTTACTCACACTGGTTGTGTTTTATGTGACAGTATTCCTATTGAATGCTATATTATGAATATTTTCCTTGTAGGTGAATTTGTCTTGAGGTGGTATGCCCCAGTGGAGCTGTGTGGCTTAGGTCATCTCCAGAAGAGGTCTATGTTTCCAGGGGCCAGCACCGGAGGTGACTGCGCTCACTGTTNAGGTGAATTTGTCTTGAGGTGGTATGCCCCAGTGGAGCTGTGTGGCTTAGGTCATCTCCAGAAGAGGTCTATGTTTCCAGGGGCCAGCACCGGAGGTGACTGCGCTCACTGTTGGTGATGCCAGTGGTCATCCAGGTAGACAAGCAAAAGGCCTCAGGACACAGAGCCCCAGTTCTTAACTGGCGTTAAAGTTACTTGACATTACTCGCATTTGAAACCAGGCTCGACTATGTTTGGAGAAGAAGGTAGGGTAGAAAACTGTTGGTTGATAAGAAGGAAGGCTCACAGTTGCAGGTTTCAGGATGAATGATGAAGGCCTGAGGTACTCAGGGGCTGCTACTCAGGAGAGGTGTTTGGAGAGCGCCAGCTGAGAGCTGAGGGGAGGAAGGATCCACAGGTGCTCCCTTGGTGCAGGACGTGTTGATACACTGCCTTATGTTTTAACTGGAGGATAACTGCTTTCCACTGGTGTGTTAGTTTCTGCTGTACGACAATGCAGATCCGTTATAATTATGTGTTCCCTCCCTCTGGAGCCTCCCTCCCCACCCCTACCCCACGCCTCTAGGTCATCACAGAGTACCGAGCTGTGCTTCCTGTGTTATGCAGCAGTTTCCCACCAGCTATCTATTTTATACATGGTAGCATATACACGCGGAGAAGGCGATGGCACCTCACTCCAGCACTCTTGCCTGGAAAATCCATGGACGAGGGGCAGTCCATAGGGTCGCGAAGAGTCAGACACGACTGAGCGACTTCCCTTTCACTTTTCCCTTGCATGCACTGGAGAAGGAGATGGCAACCCACTCCAGTATTCTTGCCTGGAGAATCCCAGGGACGGGGGAACCTGGTGAGCTGCCGTCTATGGGGTCACACAGAGTCAGACACGACTGAAGTGACTCAGCGGCAGCAGCAGCAGCAGTGCATACATTGGGGCTTCCTTGGTAGCTCAGCTGGTAAAGAATCCGCCTGCAATGCAGGAGATCCGGTATAATTCCTGGGTCGGGAAGATCCCACGCAGAAAGGTTAAGTTAGCCACTCAAGTATTCCGTCTGGTAGCTTAGATGGTAAAGAATCCGCCTGCGACGTGGGAGATCTGGGTTTGATCCCTGGGTTGGGAAGATCCGCTGGAGGAGGGCATGGCAACCCACTCCAGTACTCTTGCCTGGAGAATCCGATGGACAGTCCATGGGGCTGCAAAGAGTCGGACATGACTGAGCGACTAAGCACAGCACAGTGTCTATATGTCAATGCTTCAGTTCAGTTCAGTCGCTCAGTCGTGTCCGACTCTTTGCGACCCCATGAATCGCAGCACTATGTATCCACTTCCCCCAAACTCCCCTCCCATCGGGCAGCCACGTAACACTGAGCAGAGGTCCCTGTGCTATTCAGTAGCTCATCGTTAGTTTGGATAGGCATTTTTGAAAGATAAAAAATGAGAATTCTGGCCAACGGCACTGCTGTCTAAGAGTCCAAGGGACTCACTCTTTTGGTATAAGTGAAACTGAATTAAAAACAGAAGGAAACACTCACTGCTGCTCTAAATTTCCTACCTTGCTTTAGAGACAGCGCGCAAGCAGTTGGCTCAGTCTCACTTGCACAAGATTGCCCTCAGTGGATACATTTTCAGACTGCACTGTAATTTATAAAACGTTTGTGCCTTTCTTTCTCCTACAAGCATTATCAAAAGGGGCAGCAGGCACATGATAGAGGTCACCTACAGTCCCTTAGAGCATCGGACTTGAGTCCAAGTACAATCACCATCATTTTCAGCACTTTCTCGTTCCACGGACCATGCTCACATAAGTGCAGTAAAACTCACTATCCTCTACCAGCTTATGCACTGAGGAAACCTTAAACCACCTCCTGCTGGAACTGAAAAGCTAGGTTTCCCCAAGATGCCTCTGAAAATCTTTTCCATCTTTAGACCATCCCCTGAAAGAAACCAATCTCCCTGAAAGAAACCAATCTCTTCCTTAATTGGCTCTTCTGTCACTGATTTCAGAGTTAAAAGATCCAAACAGTGCCAAGAAATTCAGTTTTGTTATGGCATGTTCATAACATAAAACAGACTTGGATTCTCTCATTCACATGTCCTATGAGAATTTCTACTACTGGATTAGAAACAAGCACTTTGTAAATACTCAGACCCAACCAAGACCTCGCTTTTTCTTGAATTTATTATGCATTTTATTATAAATTAATATATTTTACTCACAGTTAAACAGGAAGGCATATATATAATTAACGAAATCACTCACAAATAGCACCATTAACATTTTCTTTTGTCTTTTTACTCACACTAGTTGTGTTTTATGTGACAGTATTCCTATTGAATGCTATATTATGAATATTTTCCTTGTAGGTGAATTTGTCTTGAGGTGGTATGCCCCAGTGGAGCTGTGTGGCTTAGGTCATCTCCAGAAGAGGTCTATGTTTCCAGGGGCCAGCACCGGAGGTGACTGCGCTCACTGTAGGTGATGCCAGTGGTCATCCAGGTAGACAAGCAAAAGGCCTCAGGACACAGAGCCCCAGTTCTTAAGTGGTGTTAAAGTTACTCGACATTACTCGCATTTGAAGCCAGGCTCGACTATGTTTGGAGAAGAGGGTAGGGTAGAAAACTATTGGTTGATAAGAAGGAAGGCTTGCATTGCAGATTTCAGGATGAATGATGAAGGCTTGAAGTACTCAGGGGCTGCTACTCAGGAGAGGTGTTTGGAGAGCGCCAGCTGAGAGCTGAGGGGAGGAAGGATCCACAGGTGCTCCCCTGGTGCAGGACGTGTTGATACACTGCCTTATGTTTTAACTGGAGGATAACTGCTTTCCACTGGTGTGTTAGTTTCTGCTGTACGACAATGCAGATCAGTTATAATTATGTGTTCCCTCCCTCTGGAGCCTCCCTCCCCACCCCTACCCCACGCCTCTAGGTCATCACAGAGTACCGAGCTGCGCTTCCTGTGTTATGCAGCAGTTTCCCACCAGCTATCTATTTTATACATGGTAGCGTATACACGCGGAGAAGGCGATGGCATCCCACTCCAGCACTCTTGCCTGGAAAATCCATGGACGAGGGGCAGTCTATAGGGTCGCGAAGAGTCAGACACGACTGAGCGACTTCCCTTTCACTTTTCCCTTGCATGCACTGGAGAAGGAGATGGCAACCCACTCCAGTATTCTTGCCTGGAGAATCCCAGGGACGGGTGAGCCTGGTGAGCTGCCGTCTATGGGGTCACACAGAGTCAGACACGACTGAAGTGACTCAGCAGCAGCAGCAGCAGTGCATACCTTGGGGCTTCCTTGGTAGCTCAGCTGGTAAAGAATCCGCCTGCAATGCAGGAGATCCGGTATAATTCCTGGGTCGGGAAGATCCCACGGAGAAAGGTTAAGTTAGCCACTCAAGTATTCCGTCTGGTAGCTTAGATGGTAAAGAATCCGCCTGCGACGTGGGAGATCTGGGTTTGATCCCTGGGTTGGGAAGATCCGCTGGAGGAGGGCATGGCAACCCACTCCAGTACTCTTGCCTGGAGAATCCGATGGACAGTCCATGGGGCTGCAAAGAGTCGGACATGACTGAGCGACTAAGCACAGCACAGTGTCTATATGTCAATGCTTCAGTTCAGTTCAGTCGCTCAGTCGTGTCCGACTCTTTGCGACCCCATGAATCGCAGCACACCAGGCCTCCCTGTCCATCACCAACTCCCGGAGTTCACTCAGACTCGCGTCCATTGAGTCCGTGATGCTATCCAGCCATCTCATCGTTGGTAATCCCCTTCTCCTCCTGCCCCCCATCCCTCGCAGCATCAGAGTCTCTTCCAATGAGTCAACTCTTCGCATGAGGTGGCCAAAGTACTGGAGTTTCAGCTTTAGCATCATTCCTTCCAAAGAAGTCTCAGGGCTGATCTCCTTCAGAATGGACTGGTTGGATCTCCTTGCAGTCCAAGGGACTCTCAAGAGTCTTCTCCAACACCACAGTTCAAAAGCATCAATTCTT